>BMAO01006722.1:70930-334826 GCA_019973975.1 Trichonephila clavata
GACATAAGCTTGCAGGCTGTGATGAGAATTCAATTAGAAAAATCACTCTCCTGATTTCAAAAAAAAAGGGAGAAAAGTGTCACAGATACATTATAAAGTTAAATTTACTTAAAATATAGATATAAAATCAGAACTATACATAAACTTAGTAAACTGCTACTATATTATTTAACTTATATATATATTGATTTTACATAGGATGTAACTTATACCTTTTAGAAGACGAAGAGTTAACTAATGAATGCAATCATTTTAAAAGGTGAGGCCCTCCGTACCCTACGCTTTCACAATGTGGCTCTGGAGCCAAGACCATAGTCCACTCCAGAACTAGAACTATCTAGATCAGCGGTACTCAACCTGCGGCCCACCGGGCCTTTTATGTGGCCGGTCATGGACAATTGCTCTAAGAAGTTCATTTATTTATGACAATTTGGTGGGAAATTCTTTGTTAAAAATCAATATATCAATTTTATGATTTTTACTGTCGATGTCGTATGGGTGCGAATTGATATTTTTTTCTTCTGATTAGTGATAATAGACAACAGTGGAGAAGCGACCATTTTATGAGTGGAACTAATTTTTAACTACCTTTCATATCTTGAAAGCCAAAAAATATTGGAAGAAAATAGTTCATTTCAAGACGATTGGGAAGTTGACTATTTTTTAGTGAAAAACAAGCATGGTTCACAGTAATTGTTTAATTTGTCACGAAAGTGTATTGAAAAAAACCCCCAATAAACAGGGATCGTTCAATGACACTTTTCCTCGAAGTTCCCTTTCAAGAAATGATAAATAGGCTTTCTTGAATAATCTTTACAACAGTAAAAAAGTGTTTTGTCATTGGTAATGTCACAGCGATAAAAAAGACACCCTATGAAATTTGTTATATCATTGGTAATTATATGAAACCATTTACTGATGCAGAAATCGGGAAAGAGTGATTCTTAAATTCTTCCAATTCAGAAAATTCCTTGACAAAAAGAAAAATATAAAAATTAATTATTAAAAAGGCAAAATAGGAGTTTTGATATTTTGATCACTTTCCTCATTTTAAATTTTCTGTGTTATCTTGGTTTCAAAGCATTTCTCCCCCACCAACTCCATTAATCCTCATGTTGCGGCCCGTGGAAAATAGCCATCATATGTATGTGACCCGCGGAAATAGCTAACATATGTATGGCAGAAAAAAAAGGGCAGGCAGAAAAAAAGGTTGAGTATCCCTGATCTATAACAACAAACTAACTTTTGTAAAAATGCAAATAATTCAGTAAAATTAAACCAAATATTTTTAACGGAAAGTATAGTTTAAAGAAAAATATATTCTCATCAATACAAGTATAAATTATTTACCATAATCATTTGCTTCTCGTAAAAGGAAAAAGCCCTCGTGTAGCTGAACAGTGGAACGTTAATATTCATTCACTCACTCACTCGTAAAAGGAAATTTAGATTTCATTATGGTATTGCAACTGCAACTATTCTCAAATATTATTATTAGTTTTTTAAAAAATTATATGTACTAATGCAAAAACTATAAATAATGGTTTATCTATTATTAGTAAAATATATGCTATTTGATCACATGCCGAGTAGGTGAAACAGTATGTTACCGTACAAAGTTTCAATAAGAGATAAAAATTAGCATTTAAATAAAATTCAAATACTTTAAATAGAAATCCAATGTTCGTTTTATTAAAACTGTATATACCTCGAACATAAAGTTTTTTAAAGTTTCAATTTTTACGCTAAAGGTTATGAGAACGCACAAAACCTTATAAAATACAACTTTTGATTAATTCTATAAAGTATCTGCTTGATAACACTATTATATTAAAGCTATAGCATTTGAAAAAATATTTTTTTCAAGCCAGGAAGTCTTATCCTCGTTATTTTTTAATCATATTTCTAGCTTTGATCTTGAAACCATTGTGGGGCGTAATCTTTCTTTAACGACACATCGTTACATTTGAAAGTAAAATACGAAATAAGTTCCGTCTGCGTATTTGGCATCACTTTCGCGACAGTAGGATAGAAAAAAAATAAGAAAATATGGAAAGAGTCTACTTTGACGGCATTATGATGATCATTAAAGCAAGATTTGTGGAAAACTTTCTTTCTTTAGACTTATTTCTTTCACCAATAAATTCTCCAATTTATTTCTTTTTCTGGTAATGAAGTAAAATTTGAACTGGGGAAACGTTTAAAAACCTAGCTTGTGCGTATGATTTGTATGACTTTAGCATTAGGAATAACTGGCCCTGAAATTCCAATTAAGAAAGTAATGAAACTTTTTTCAGACTTTTTATAGCACCTAAAAGTTTAAAAATACTTCGAACATTTATAACACAGTGAAAAAATAATTTACAGGGAGTTTTATATTTCACATGGAATTGGTTATTCAGGGTAATATGCAAACTCTTAATAAAGTGGCTATAAAATAATATGATGGCTTAATATGATGGCTGTAAAATACAAAGAAATTCAAATAATTACTTTATTCCTATTGAAACATTTTTAATAATTATTATTTTAAAGTTTATTTCAAAGGTCTTATTCAATTGATCCTTTTTTCATATCAACAGGATTCACTTCTTTTGAAATTTAAAGAAAAAAAGAACACAATTTTCAAATTTTTTCAAAGCAAATGTTAATTAACTGTAAAGCATTGAATTATTTTCATCAATGTAATTCGACATTTATTACTTGTTAAATATTATTAGCACAACATTTGTATTATCTCTCAATGGATGTATACCTTCAAAATTGCAAACACGAGGTTTTCATTGCTTATGACCTTGTGCTCAAAAAGTTATAACTTAATTTTAAGAAATATTTTCTATTTTTAGATTCACTAAGTGTAAGAAATACTTAAAATCCCTAATAATAATTTCAGTACACTTTTAAAATGCTAACACTCAATGATACAATCAAAACTAAAATACCTTTTATCATAGCTAAAACAGAATTTTCTTCATGGTTTTCCTTGCCAGTCCACAATTTTTTTTTTTGTAACAAAATTTTATTTGAGGCATGGGATATTATAGTTATCTTTGCATTTTTTTTATTTCAGTCGAGTATATTTAATCCATAAAAAAGTCAAAATTTGCAAAAAAGAATTTTTTCTAAATCCATTGTCATTCCTTCGTGAATGAAATGATAATGTTTTATCTCTGTGCTCTCGAGACCCACGCGTACCATGTAAGAAAATAATTATATAACAGTAAATTCAGTTTTTATTATATAAGGATTATAAATGAAATATATGGTAACTTTCCCATAAAAAGGTATCCATATATTACCTATGTATTAATTCTTATATTTATAATTTAAAATGTCAAACTTTTATATGTAACTACCTTTCAATACTCTAGAATTAATAAATACACATAGCAATAATAATTAGCAATAATGGATGTAATACTATTAATTAACTGTATAATAATTTAGCGTTACATAATTGATAATGTTACAACTGAAATAAGCTTTTAAAAACATAAATTTATACATTCCTAACTGAGTTAATGACATTCCTAAATATATGTAGCAAAATTGCTTAAAATTATAACAATAACTGATATAATATTTTAAAATTTAAAACAAACTTATCTTGTAAACAGTTTTCTTGTTTGTCTCCAGATAAAATCAGTATTTGAATTAGTTTGTAGTGGTTTTCGAAAAAGTTAAGCTCTTTTTATAATTTCCCTAAGTTATTTTAATTTCCTTTTTTATGCAGAAACCAACAATATACGACAATCCATTAATTTTCTGTATACTTTTAACTTTATTAAATATTATGCAATTAAATAGTCTCAGTCGATTTTCATCAATTTCATTAATTCATATAAAAAGAAACACACTACAATCATTTCGCGTACAATTTTGCAATATGAATTTATTACCATTAAATATATATTGTTTCATGGATTCAAAAACCAAAACTGGAATAATTATAACTATAAGATCTTTAAGAAGCCCTTGAAACACTAAATTATATATTTTATTCTATCTTTTACCCTATTTAGTTTTTTAATTTATCAAAAGCTATATTTTATTCGAGCATTGCCTAATCTTACAGCACTCAAAACGAAATATTTCAAATGCAACTCATCCAAAGGCAATTAACTATATTCTGACAACTTTATTCGAAGCACTTCAGAGCTAAAAAGGATGCCACTAATAACTGAAGTGGAAGAGAGGCCTTTATAATTATGTTACTCCTTCTATTAGCTCCTTTTTTCAAGAAAAATAATTTAAATAAATCACAGAATATTTAGAGCATTCCCAGATTTCTGCTCTTCATCAAGTGAATACGATCTAGTAACTGGTTTAAAGGCAATTTCGAGAAAGAGGATGTAGAAAAAAAAGAGTGAGGTGGAGGCAGTTTATAAGGATTTTCAAATATTGCTTTTCGCTTTTATCTTTTCAAAAAGTAATTAAGATTTAGTTTTCAGGGCTCGTTTGACTGCTAATTAAGTGTCGTGGAAAGAAATTTCACGGATGGTTTATGGATTTTAAGGGATTAACTAGTTCTTTCAGACGTAACCCGTATAGGTCGCTTGTGGAGAGACGGGAAAGAAGAGTGTTGCAATATTTAAATAATAAATATTTTCGATAATCTAGAAAGAAAGTGTGGAATTTTCATTCCATACCCTCGTTATCTTGGATATCTTAAGATGATTGGCTAAATAATTTTTCAACTAGTTATTATTTGGTTCATTGGAGGAAGTAAAAAGATCCAGTATTTAAAAAAAATATGCAGTGGAACAAATGATTTATGTATCATTTAAAACTATTTAAATATACTATTCACTAAACTTTATATTTGTTAACAGCTGATATATATAGGTCGATATATTATATGAAAACTACAACTCAACATTGATTTTTGATGAAGAGTACAAGTAAAGGTTTTTTAAACATTTATACGAATTATTCACTTTATATAAATTTAGTTTTAAAAGGTTAAATTTGATGCATCTGTATGTGTGTGTGTAATTAGTCTCTATTTCAATTTCCTTACGATGGATTTTCTTCTATTCAGTCTTTAGCCACCCAAGATATAGCATCGTACCCATAGCTATTTATTTTTCTCCCTAAAACAAAAATACAGTTTTAGCTGCCAATTTGACTCCGAAAAAGGGTTGCGCCGTACATTTATGTAGTGAGATGATGTAGTATTGCATTAGCCATTGACCCGTAAATCATTTGTTAAGGAAATTCTAGAGCTACCAGTAGAATCCTTTAAAATCCAGCTAGAATCCTTTATTTCAAAGGATCCAAGGTTACTTGGATCCTTTGAAATAAAGGATTCTAGTTTTGCTGCTGCTTTTAGTGTTTACATAAAATAAAAGTTGCAGCTAAAAAAGTGTTGTTTTTGTAACTAATCTCCTGTCTGGTCAAGTCACACCAGGTCAGTGAAACCGTTGCCTTTAATAACGTCCGATACCAGAAGTGGCCTATTATGGATATTTTCCTAGTCCAGTCCAAGACAGTCCAAGATGTGCTGAGGTGAAGCCTGTTCTAGCTGGCATTTAGGACAGTAAAAACCTCTTATTGCCTCCAGAGAAAGGGAGACTTTTTAAGAGTCCACTAGCAAGTTGGGACAAACAAGTGTTGGACTGTCTGTTCCAAGGAAGAGATAAATAAACCCTTGGTCTTTTGCCTTTAAACCATTTATAAAACGTAGGTTTTAACCATTTTCATTTATTTTGGGCCTTTCGCCTTCAGTATAATTCTAAATATATGAGCCCTGAGGTAGATGGGACAGGATGGTCTAGTCCCGCCTTTTGCAAAAGTGTCAGCCTATTCATTTCTTGGATATTGCCATGGGACGGTATCCATCGATGATGTAGTGGAAGATGAGCTTAACTTTAATTAGGATAGATAAACTGATTTTATCTCCTATGTGGGCCCAGTTTTTGAGGTGTTGAATTTAACTACGGCAGTCAGATAGAATCCAGTGGTCGTAGTTAATTTCACTCATGAATTTCTCTAGTCCCATGTTAATTGCAATTAACGCGCTTTGAGAAACCGAACAGAAATCTGGGTTTCATTGTTTTATGGAGTGTTTCTCTTGAGGTGTTCGAATATAAGTTCCACTGCTTCCCCGTATATCTGCTTTACTGCCATCGGTATAGATTGTGATGCCATTTGGAGGAATTTTAATGATGATCCCCAGAGCCAATTGATTAAGAATGTCAGGAACACAGTCTTTCTTAGAAAGTGTGATAAAGAGGCCGTCACAAAAATCAACATTGGAGAGTTCTTCGTAAGAATCAAGATTAAAATGTAGAAAATGCGGTTCTACATTTTTTGCAATGAACTGCATTGATTTAAACTGACTGAAAGGGATGTTTTTCTTAAGTTTTTGATTGCATGTCCAGTTATTTAGGTAACTAGCAGTTTTGTTACCTTGGTCCATGATGGAAAGTTTATTGAAATACTTGACTTGTTGACTAAAAAAGGTTTCTTCACACATTTATCACGACTGCGCCAAAAAACAAATAATGAAATCTTTAAGAGCTTAAACTCAACAAACCAAACATATTAGAATTTAGTGTTTAATTCAGCTCAACGGTCTTAAAATTAGCTAATATGCTTCGTGATTTTGAACCAAGGGCAGGTGACAAGGGCGACACCAGAGTACACCCACTTTCTACGTCTTCATCACATCTCTTGAAAAGTTATGCGTCTTGACAAATTTAACGTGCTTCAGTCCCTACTGTATTTTGTACATTGTGACTTGCATTTGATTTTCAAAAGAAACTGTTTTTTAAACGTATACCCTTTTAATAGATTAGATTATTTGTGTGCAATATGAAATTCTTTTATTTCCTTAGAAATAGAAAAACATATATATTAAAAAATTAAATGAAGAAAGGGCATACTTGGAAAGAAAAAGTCTAATCATCAAGCAGTTTCCTGAACTTTATGATATTGTAATACCATATTTTAAATGTAATATACTAAATTATAAATCATTTTCAAATACTTTAAACTCTTTTTAAACTTGCTTATTGGAGAGAAAAAACATTTAGATGATTTTTTTTCTTTTTAATGTAAATAATGTTTTAAATAAATGTTAAAAAAGTGGCTGATAAAAAGGTTTTAAATATATATATTTTTTAAAGTTGCTCCTAAAATCTTTTTTCTAGAATAACAGAGAAAAAACATGAGGGACTCGGCACGTAATGAAAGTAATAGATTAAAATAGACAACAATAGCCATTCTTATTAGACTAGGCAATAGATGTCTATCTAGATTATTCTACTGACAATAGTATTGATAATTAGATCGGGAATGGCGACGTAAAAACCTCTTTTGTGGGACAGGTGAAAAGATAATAATAACAAAGTGAAATATAAGCTTAACGACATTATTTATTCTCTTTTACAACTTACAGATCTTTACATCTTATCTTGGATACCACAAATTTTATTTATTGTTTCTGCGCAAAGCTATTGAAGATTTATAACATTTATGTTGTTTAAAATAAAATTAGTTTTTATCATTAATGTCTTATTTAAGAAACTTCATGTATAAATCCAGAAATTCGTCTGAAAAGCATAACCTGTGCACTATATGCTCTATCATTATATGTATTGCATTAATAAAATATCAGAAATTTTTGATATACGGCGACCAAAGTAATACTTAATAATTCTCATGTTTCCCTTTTTTCTTTAAATTTTTTTTTGTTACGTAAGAATAAAACGACGCATAACTTATGAAATTATTGTTCATAAAAGTTATATTATCGAGATAATATTTTGAAAATTTATATCCGTATCAAATCAACGATTCAAAACAACAGAGGATTTAAATATTAAATTCAATGTAACTAAAAATTTGCATAATCAAATAATCATTTCTTTTTCATAATACTAGCAAGCTGTTCCATTCAAAGTATGCTGGAAAATTTTTAACAGAATTTGATGAAAGATATCGCATTGACAATCTTTAAAAAAGAGGTTTTTGTATTTTTTACGAACGAGAAATATGTATTATTTAAGTACACACAGCAGCCTCACAAAATAAGGCACATCATTATTCACGTGATATTTGAAACCGTTGTAGAGTCAAATGATTATGATCGTTACGTTTGCGGTCGGCGAAATTCAAGTCATGCTGTTGGTTCAAAACTTAATTCCACTAAAGGCCAGTCGTGCAGAATCATGAGCCTGTCTCTCATTAAATGGAACTGTACCTCAAAATTCTTATTTAACGTGATGGGAAGGATAGAAGAGTGATGCACCGGATAGGTTATCATCCCTGTTCATTTATGTGACCATGCTTCTAAAATAGGAGTTCTCTCGCCAATAGCTTTCGTACTGCTGCGTTAGCGCAACGTAGATAAAAAAAACACCAAGTGACATTTTAAGTAAAGTTTAGTTCAGTGAAGTTTATTTTTATATAGAGAAGATTATAAAGAGTCTTCCTATTCAATATTTGTATTTTAATACATCAATTGCCTTTATAGCATTTTTCGCTGAAAAAATCCGGGAATAAGAAGTGACAGAGAAAAAAAAGCATTTATTTTTTGCTCGTATGATATGATTAGCTGTTTAAAACGAAACCGTTTTATATATATATATTACTATTATTGTTATTTATTGTCACATAAATTACAATATACATGTAAAACTGTTTTAAGAATATTAATGCAAGAAAAAATTATTTAAATGCAATTATATTTGGCAAAAAATGATGAAAGAAAAACATATTTTTAAAACATTCTCTTTTTTTAAAAAATCTGCTTCTATGATGATAAGATTTTATCTGTATACAGCTAGGAATTTTGTACAAACTCTGAACTAGCATTTTTGAGATATATAATTTAGAAGTGAAATAATTTATATTTTAATATATAAGAGCAGAGAAATCTTAACAGAAAACATCGGCTATAACTTCAATTGATAGTAACTGAAAAAATAAATGAATTAGTGAATTTTTCAAAAATTCTAGTTTAGGTTTCTATTATTAGAGAAGTCTTAGCTATATATATATAAGCAAAATATTATTATTATTATTATTATAGAAGTACTTTCCATAAAAGGAGAATGCTTAAAAAATATGTAATTTTTTCCTTCATTTTTGGACAGAAAATTGGATTTATAGATTTTATTGTGATAATATTTTTAAAAACAATTTTACATGTATATTCTAATTCAAGTGAAATTTAAATATCCAAAAATTGTTCATTTATACTCTTTTTCAAAATCACAGTTCCGGATGGAGTCGGATACCTTATCTATAAGTAAACGATTTGCAAAGAAATTTTAAAAAGTAATTTTTGTATATCGTTTCATGATCTGGTAAATAAAATGGACATTTATAATAGATTCATTATTCTCCAAACTTTCATATCATGCCATGAGATGATCGTATACAAACATCATAAGTCATATACAAAAGTCATATTTTTGTAAAAGTCATATGCAAATATCTTTTTTTTTCTTACTCTGTCAGTTCTCTCAGATGTTCTTCGGCAAAGTTAAGATTTGAGTCCTTGACCATTTGATCATAAAATTATGACTGTGCCAACCTAATGTTGAGTAGCAAGTAATGAATTATTGTGAGTTTATAATCATTTATAAGGAAATTAACTTTCATCTCAAAATTATTAAAAACACTTGCAATGGAATACTCAACAGATAGTGTTATAAGACAAAAATAAAAAAAAAAAGATACTTCAATACTTGTAATTAAATACATCATTTAATGTAATACATTTATACGAAATTAAGTTACAAATAATGTTATGTTTTAACATGCTATCAAATAATATTGTTCTCAAATGGAAGTCTTATTAATAAGCAAATAAATTATCATTTTCACACATAAACATCATTTCACTCACTTCAACGCATACTTCCTGATAGCTTTCGTTTTCATATACTTTCTTTGGAAACACGCATGCAATGAAGGAATGACGGAAATGTACAATTTTTTTATAAACGTAATTCCTACTTTCTGCTGTAAAAATAACCATCATATTGCAGCACTTTTGGTGACATAAACAGGTTTACCACAAAACTTATTATGATGTTCTTACTTCTGGAAACATTAACGACTACATGATAGGGCATAATTTGTACAATAAAAAGAATTATATTATTCTAGAAATTTTTGTGACATAAACAAGTTACCACAAAACTTACAATGAAGTACATACTTTGGAAACGCTAGCGTCAATGGGAAAAGTACTTTGAATATAAACAATTTTTTGTCACTATAGGTCTTATCTGCTATAAAAATCTATCATATTACAACAATTTCTACGACGTAAACAAGTTTACCACAAAACAATTTGCCCCCAAATCCACCTTTTTATCAAAAGAGCCTTGTAAATTGGTGCTGAAAAGATAACCCTAATCTCCCTAACCAAACTTAATAACAACCATTCAGCAAACCGCTAAAACCAGAAGTTTATGGAAATGCTACAAGGTATTAAAATTCCCCTTCAAAAGGCAGGCCGTTTCATCACTACACCAGCATGTGGCGAATCAAAAGGAGGAGTCTTTTCATCCTCGACTAACTAGCCTCAAAAAGGAATTCCATTACAAGGGTACCAGTGCTAATATTTACACGAACCTTGCTTTAATTTATCGTATATATTCAGAAGGAAGAAGAGATTCCTCTTTAGTGGGAACTTTTGTCGTGGGAGACAGTCCGTTAATCCATTTAACAAGAACATTCTTAGCGTGAAGACAAATATCAGGAAGTGTATATACACCCTCTCCCCTCCAATTCCAGGTTCTTTCAGATAGGGACTGTTGCCAGAACGTGGAAGAGAATTCTTTTGAACGCAATTCCTTTTAATTCGAGAGCGGAAACTGTTAATACGGGACATGAAAATCGTCTGCTGTAAAAGGGGTTGGCGGCGGCCTCAAAAGCGGGGTATGAAAGAGAGGACCCTCCCCCCGATAAACACGAAACTCATTGAAAGCCGAAACCACCTCAGCGCCTGTATTCACGCTTCGCCTCACAGCATCATAGATAGTTTAATAGGAGATGGACCTTTCAAAGGGGGTATTAACAAATTGATAATGGTCTCTTTTATTTCGTTTTTGATAGTTATCTGAATAGTTAAGGGGATTATTCTGAGTAGTCCGATTTCAACAAGTATTAAGTAGTTAAATGCTAATGTACTCCAATTCGTAAAAGACGGGATCTTGCCATTTTTATGCAGAGAATAGATTTTGCTGATAGTTGTACCCCAGTTTTCTATCTTTACAAACACATTTTTTAAATTGTTGTCAGAACTGTACATTTGCGTTTCAGTTCATTCGAACTTTTTGATCATCATCCGGTGATCAACATTCTGGAAATATTCTGCTTCGGTTACATGTTATCAATTTTTATATTCGAAAAACTTTTCAATAACGCAATTCCAATATTATTCATTGTTTCGTGTACAAAACAGTTGACTAATTGCTTACATGCTTTTTTTTTTTTTTTTTTTTTTTTTGCAAGACGTTTCATGCGGCATTGAAGAAAAGCATGAGTTGTTGGGTTTTAAATAACATTCTAAAAAAATTCTTTATTAATCTCTATTTCTATATCTCCCATGACATGCCTACTAAGATTTATAATACCTTTTTATTATATATAATAACATAAATAAATATATACTATGTTAAATATACTAAAAAATATATTAAAGAACGGAAATATATTATAATATACCACAGTATATATTGTAAAATATTTACACATTTTCCAACATCCGATTAATGAAGCAAATTTTATTCCTTTTATTATTTACTCCAATGTACATTCAAATAAAAACAAAAGAATTAGCTCAAAGAAATTAAGTTGCAATTCAATTATTTTATATTTGTGTGTACAGGTTATTCTTTTTTAATAAATGCGTTAGATATCAGATGACGAATGTGTAAACTATACAATGAATGCATGATTACAAGTATTTTATTTTTTTATTCAGTATGTGTTACGCTATATAATTCATTCAAATTTTATTACTTTCTTTTTAATTATTTATGTTATTATTTAGTTTTTAATGTTAGTATTTTCACAGTTTAATCGCAAAGAAATAATCTCTTAAATATATAACACTATTATTTACGTTATAGCAATAGAAATTCGAACAAATTAATTTCCTGGTACCGGCAAAGATCCGTCGTGTTTAGGGATTACGTTAAATCTGTCCAGATTCAAAGTCCTCTAGTTGGCATGATGTGAACATTTGGAGAGTCAAATAAAATGTATCTATGCGTACTAAAATAACTGTTTTGATACGTTTTTAATGCCGTTTATTTTAAGTGGAAAATTGAGTGATTTTTACCCTAGAGAAAACAATAAGCTACATATTATCCAAAAAATATCTCGAATTTCAGGAATGAGTACACAATAAATGAATGTGAATATATGTATCTGGAATTTTACAGAAAAATGTAAAATAATATCATTGAAGATGAAAAGTAAGATTTTAAACATTCTAACTATAAAAATATTGTTATTATTCTAAAATAAATTGTCAATAATACTGATTTGTTTTCTTAGAGAAAAAAAAACTTGAGAAATAAAAACTTGACTTGAAAAAAGGGGCTTGACTCAACTAACTGTCTCTCTCTCTCTCCCTCTCTATATGTGTGTGCTTGCGTAAATAGAAAAATTCTAATTTTGCGTTTCTAGTTTTTTATGATAATGTTACTTTTCAAGCAGTTACATATGTAATTTTTTAGGTATTGTTTTTCATAGAGATACTAAATGGAAAATAGTTCTTCTGGTTAAAATAGATAGACAATTTTACACTTAAAGTTTACGAGATCCGTGTAATATTCTTTAATCTCTAGATTGAAAGCCTGATTGTTTGAAACTCCCAAAAGTTAATTCACATATATTAAATGAAAACACTTAAGAAACCATTTAAGTGCAATTTTTTAAAAAAAAAAATAAACAAAATATGCAGAAAAATTTTTTATCTTCAACTTTATTAATTATTGATCAATTTTAATTTCAATTCTCTATGAGCTTCAAAAAAGATGACTGTCTGGTAGTGATGGTTTGACTTTGCGACCAGAGGATCGTGGATTCTTATCCCGATTCTATAAAGGACCGTTTTATCAAATGAAATAATTTATCACCCTTAATATTCATCTGAGCTTGAAAATTTTCTCATGGCATGGTGAGATAAATCTCAGAAACTGTGAGAGATTTTTCCTCTTTCTCTCTCGTCCTCTCTCTCTCTCTCTCCCTTAGCTCGTTCGTCTGTTTATTTTATTATAGTTTGAAAAACTGTGTCACTGAGTTTTTGTTAATTCCTTCAACGAATTATTTTTAAAAAATATTATAAAATTCTATAAGAATTTTAATTTTTAATAAATTTTTTAAAAAATGGAAATTAATTCCTAAATTTGTTATTTTTTATGTTATAAAAATTATATATGTTTTATAATATATTAAAAAAGTAATTTGTTTGTACATGAATTTTTAATGTTTCCTGTATGTTGATATTTGCAACCAACTAATGGATAAAAAGTATTAATATCGTGAAAAAAGAAACTTTTTGTTAAGGTATCCGAACACGTTCGGAGTACTTTTTAACAAAATAGCATACTAAAACATTATAAATGCTCTTTTAGGACTCAATACCAATAAATATTACTATTTAACTATCAAAATTTAAAATAAATTACCTGAATTTTACAAAAATCACAAATATAAGTGAAATTTTAGCAATATTTTTGAAAATCTTCAAAGCAGTTAGAGAAAAAGGTAATAAACATATATTAGTAAAAGTATTACGAAAACAAACTAGATGCATTTATCTAGAAAATGTACTAAAATTTTAATTTTTTATTGAAATTTGAAAATTTTAGAGATGATTGATAAAACATAAGAAATATTACATTTTTTATGAGACCATTATTTAAATAACAAGCCATAACTCAAAAAGTATTCATACAATAAGAAATATTTCAGTACATTCTCTAGAAAATAACGTAAATATCAGATTTAAAAAGTTTTACAGAAAAACATTCGTAATATTTTAAATTATCAGACTCGCCATGATAGATTTTGAACAATTTAAATGCCCACTTCTGGTAGATCAAAAACCCACTTCCGGTTTTTCTAACTTTATAAAACTTATTGTAACTTGGCCTCTAGGTAGTGTAAAAACAAAATAGAGTATGTTTCGTAAAGTTCAAAGATAGCTCTATTCAATAAATTAAAAAACAAAAATATCTGTCTTGACTGAATTTGGTCATTTTCAACGTGTTCCGAATACCTTAACTGTTTTTAAATTTAAAAAAATGCTAAATGGATTTATTTTTGAAGTAAAATAAGAAATAACATTTATAAAATGCAATGGAAATCTATAAATGCATTAGATAATATAGCTATATAAGCATAGAATCTATATATATATATATATATGTAAAGAATCAAAAGTACAGAAGATTAATAGAGTTAATATATGATTTTATAAAGGATTTAAAGTATTTCTTGTGCTTTCAAAAAAAGCGTAAATAGCAATACATTCTCAGTAAATATTTCAATAAAAAATTAATAAAATTTCACAGAGTTTTGAATTGGGTTCGAAACATTTTAACAGCAGTACATTTTATTTTTTCAGAAAGAAAAATTTATTAAAGTAGTTAAATTTGTTTTGTTGTGAACTAGTATCAACTTAAAGAAAAATTACTCTATTTTAAAATTAGCAGAGAAACAAATTTATATACATGCAACACATTTTTTATACTATATACATAGTAATTAAAACATACTTTCGCTCACATTTAAATAAATTTATTGACCTTTTTTGAATATCTATTATAAAAGTAAAACATTCAAATAAACAACAACATTTTTAGTAATTTCTTTTAAAAACATATTACTTTCGTTATAATTCTTTTTCATCTTATCTATTTATATTTAATAATACCTAAAAAAAACTTTTGAAAAAATTTAAAATCAATTCTTCCTGAGTGGAATTTCTAATATAAAAATAAAACATTCATACAAATAAAAGTTTTAGCAATTTCTTTTAAAGAACAATTTACATCCTTTATCTTTCATCTTATGCTTTTATATTTAATAATAATATCTACGATTCTTTTGGAAAAAAATTTTAACCGATTTCCCCCGAATAAAATGAATAGAAATTCTTGTTAACAGATTTCTTCATTTTATGTAATAAAAACATTCGGCAAAATAAAATAAAATGTGTTTTTTTCATTCTATTTATTTTTCTATCTTCGCAAAAACTATGCAATTTGTGCTCATTCCCTCTTCTGCTAACCCTGTGCTCTCCCCTAATTCAAACCTCGGATGCATGGGCAAGTATCATCATCAGAGAGCGGATCTCTCCCCTCCCGTTGCCATAGTAACCGTGACGTAATTCCGTCAGCTGAATCCTCTCCCGAACTGCGGGGCACGTATTAGAGCTTTGTTCGGGAGAGGAACTTATAATGAGTGCTTTTGTCAGTTTAAGAGCTGCGGGCTCTGTGATTGGTCGGGCGGTCGCCTTTGCTAAGTCTGCAGGAAATTCATATCTTTATGCAAACTAGTACGAAATTGGAAAAGGCGTAACTGGATGAGGTTTTTTTTCTTTCCTCTCTTTCCCTCATCTCTACATTCCTTCGCCAATTGTTTCTCGTCACAGTAATTTCGCTGTTTGATTTGCTTTTTTGTTTAGGTTTTTTTTTATGTTTTTGCTAGCGATTCTAAGGAATTCGTTGTTTATGTTCTACAGAACATAAACTGGAAGATGGATTGCTGGGACCGCCTTCCAATACCGTAGAAGTCAAACACGCCAAAATCAATACGATGAAGGGGGGATTTAAGGTCATTTATTCAGATCAATCGTATATCCGTCAAAATAACTCACAAACAAACTTTTGTGATTAAAGACCGACTTTGAAACGCACTTAAACCAGTCAGTAAACTATGGTAAATACCCCTGAATGGTTTAAATCGGGCTGGCTCAATCAATTAAGTGATTCTTTTTATGAAACAAAAGGAGTTTTGTTTGGAAGTTGATTAATGATTAACTCATATCAATTTGACCATTTAGAACTAGTTTAGAAAATTAGTTTTGAGATGTATTTTATGAAGCAGTGTTGCGAGTTTTTAATTTTTAGCATAAAATGTAATCTTTACGGAAAATCATTACAGACTGCCAATTTGTAAATAATGGTATCCAGAACTTGAGTAAGCAGATTTAAACGATAAAAATATTTAAAACATTTAATATTCAATAACTAAATCTTTCACTTCATTTCATAGCTTTATCTCCTCAGTAATTATATTGGATTAGGATACAAAAGTAACTAGTTTTAATTATGAATGATAATTTATAAATTATTTACTATTGCCAGTTTATTAATTCAAAAGATTTTTTAAGGGATTGACTTTAAAATGAGATAGGCACAGTAATTTTAAGAATATTTTATATATATACTTTGCGTTAAATATAGTTTGTGTGCATCTGTTGATATCATTATGAACATTCGATTAAACTATCATTGGTAATCTTAAGTATTTAAACCTTAAATCAAAGAAAACTAAACAAAAATTATACTAATATTATTTATCAAATGTGATTTTTTAAAAATAATTTCGAGTTCATCTTAGATAATGATTTAAGTCAAAGATTCCTTTGGAAAGCCTAAGGGCCAATGAAAACAATTAATAAAAGTAATAGAATGTTAATTGTATACTGTCAATGAATAATGTCTGCTATAAAAATAGCATTGACAATGGTCAATCCTTTCTAAGAAATAATTACAACAAAAAATATATTATAATTACAGTACTATCAATAAAAATTCTACACAATTAATGAATGTTATATAATTTCCTTTATTTTTATTAAAACTCAGTTTAGTTGGAATATTATTGATTGATGTTTATAAATCTAGCAGTAAGTAAAATGAAAACTTTGCTAAAAGACAAAATAGCGTTTCTTTGAAAGTCATCTAAGTTCACTCACAAAAATATTATAGGACAAGAAACAATTGTAAATTAACACTAAATAATTTCAGATAGAAACTGTGTAATTTAATAATATTGCTTATTATAATGCATTGTATAATTTAAAAATGGTAAAGATAAATTATTTTGTGTGTGCGTAAAAAATTTGCTTATTTGTGAGATTTTTCATCAAGTCGTAGATATGAATACAAATAAATGTTTTCAAATTGTTTATTCTAGTCAAACAAAAAAAAATAGTGTAAATAGATATAAATTTTAAAAATGATTTCCAGAATCATTTTTATGAATAAAAAAATTTCTATAATTTTGTCTTATGTATGTAATTAAATGTCTTAAAAATTTAGATACGTTTGAGAATTTTAGTAATTTCGAAAAAGAATATTGGAAAGAAATGCTGGCGACAGGAGGGAAAGAGAAAGCCCGTGCAACGTCAGGCCATACAGCTAATAAATAATTATCAAACACTTCATACATAACGCTGATATGTTGAATTGAATAAAATCTTCCTTTATATTGGTATTAATTTTATTTTTTGATATTTAAAACTTAAATAACATCTTCAAAATTTAATGTTCACTGGTGAAAAGTTTTCTAAGATACTTATTTCAGATTTCCAATTCTAAAACTTCTGCACATTTTAAAATGGAAAAGTAATTGTCTAATACATTTATGAAAAATTAATAAAATACAAACTATGAATACAAATCAGATTCAATTTGAGAAAAAAAATCAACATATTTACTGCAACTTAAAACTCCAACAAAATAAATTCACTCGATAAAGAAAATATCAAAGTATATTTCATGCTTTTATAGCTCATGAAATTCTCTTCTGACTCAAAAAAGACGTATAAATTTAAATATTCATAACAAAGAGTAAACATTTTCCTTTCAACCTATAATCTTCCAAAATTAATTTGAATATTGGAAATAAACAACATTCCACTTAATTCCTTTTAAATTCGCTCACAGGCGAAAGGAATTATTCCGGAACTGGAAACACATAAAAGCTGCCATTACTAGGAAATATTGCTCTCTTATAGGTCCTTTCAAAATCTTAATGATCTCCCATTGGATAAGGTAAGTGCCGCTTTTCCACGTCGTAGATGCTAGTAATGACTCCTTGCGAATAATTCGCGATGCCAAATAATAATAACAATTATAATAAATAGGTTAGTTTCTTGATTCTTTTGACAAAGTCACTGGTGGGACAAAATCGTTTGGTGTAATGGAAGTCATCGAAAAAATTACAAGATTTCATGCTTATAAGCACTGTTTAAATAATGACATTTTCCCTTAAATGTTATATTTAAAGCTCTGCTTTTATTTTAAATCGCCAAGAGCCATGAAAGCGATAAAACGATTCGTTATGGTTTTGGGAAAACCAATGGATATAAAATGAACGAATATAAATCACGGAATTTTTATTCTGTATGATACCATTATTTTTTTTAGCTAATTGTCTTTTAAAGGTAATATTGGTCTTATCTTTTTTTCTTGGACACTCTAAGATGTATCACGTATATCTGCAGGGTTTTTTAAAAGGGAAATATTTAAAAGATCCTATAAATATTACGAATATTAATTTATTACGTCAAATATTGTCAACATTATTGAAGCATTTTTAAATAGTTTTATATGTAAGACAGATTTAAATCAAAAGTTACACTTATTGATTAAAAATTCTAATTTTATACTAACTTTTTATATTAGCTATTAAAAGATAATATGCACAATAAATAAATGTGTTACGAAATACTACGTAAATACGTCTTACGAAATGTTATAAAACTATTATATAATATCCATACTGTAAAATAACATGAAACTCCACTTAATAAAATATTACACAAAATAACACACATTTCAATATTGTGTGAATCAAGTAATATAAAAATAAATATTTATAGGAAAATCATAACTGTATCAAAAATAGACAATAATTTTATAAAACTATCATTGTAATATTAAGAGATAATATGCAAAATAAAGATTTAAATGTAATATAATGTAAAATGTAATGTAAGCAAACGCACGAAAATATATGAGCTTTGGACCGAAAGGCTAAGCAAAAAACTTGTTTGGCTTTTACAAAAAGTTAATGTTATATAGACATTTTGCAATTAAATAAAATGAATGATTAAAAAAATAAGAAAACAAGATTTTATTTTTGAAAGTTATTATATTATTATAAATTATATATATATATATATATAAGTTACATTATATTTTAATTTTATCTGCTTTTACAGCGGCAACCATGTTGTGAATTATGGTAACAAAAGACCATTTATACGTTAGTATGAACTCTGTGTGAAATGTTTTCCCTATTTTTTATTAAAAGAGATTTTCTAAGAAAATAATACTTTACCCCGAAGCATGGAATTATTACTATTAAAAAAAACCGAGTCTCACTGAATTATTTTCTTATTTTAGAGCAAAATTTAATGCTTATTTCTAAAATACTGGTTCAGTTTTTAACTTTGGAAATGGTAATCAGATTCAGATTATCCACTGATCGAACCCACATAGATTCATGTACAGTAAATGTAAAAGGATGAAGGCAAGTTTATTGACAAATATAGACAAAACATTTATTTAAAGACAACCTCATGAGGTCTGGAAGAATTAAAACTAGTGCTACATTTGCTAGCACAGTGCAAAGAAAAAAAAATTTTATACTCATACAAAGCAGTGTCGCCTTCTGGCGGTTACAGCTAGAGAGTTCTAAGCACATGGTACTCACGAAAACATTTAAACATGTACTAATACTAAACCAGATTCTATTGCTTTTTGTAGCAAATACCAGAAAAAGTACTCTGTATAAAACCGTAAGATATCTTTCAAAATATGATTTTTCCGTGTGTGTGTGTGTGTGTGTGTGTGTGTGTGTGTGTGTGTGTGTGTGTGTGTGTGTGTGTGTGGTGTGTGTGTGTGTGTGTGTGTGTGTGTGTGATGCGTTTTATATCGTTCCTTTTTTTAAAAAAATACATTTTCTCTCCATATTTTTTGTTTCCTTTACAGATCATTTGGCCCATATCTGAGGTAATTTTTTTAGTTTTATATTGTATACAAATTTGGAATAGTTATAGATTCAATATGAGCCGCATGCTTATCAGTTTTTGTAAACAGATTTTTAAAAAAAAATTCATTTAATCTTAAGTGCCATACACTTTCTGAAAAGTTGTATTATTATTATTATTATTATAAGATGAAGATTACTGTATGTGAAACATTACCTTAATGTTTTCAGATCAAAGTAAAATTCAATAAAGCAGACAAGGGAAGTATGCAAGTCGAAAACTTATATAAGACATAAAACAATCAAATAATATCGTCTCACAATGCAATAAATAATAAATACTATGGAGTATAAGCTAAAAAAAATATGGTAATACTTCTATAGACCTGTCGAATTGTGAGTCCAAATCTTGATTCAACTAAAGACTGTCATGAGGAATTAGTACGATGTATGAATTTTTATATCGAGTTGGATATCTAATTTTTCCCGTGGTTTTAAGCGGAAGATAGATGAATGAGATAGCTGCTTAAAAGTGAGGGAGTGAGTGAATATTAACTTCGGTCTCTAAGTTTTTGGCGATGGACCTCGTAATTTTGAATCATGATAAAGTGACAATGACACCCGAACTGGCACCCTATTTCCTGACTTCCTCACCACACCAACGGAAGGACGTTTGAGCCCCGATATATTTAATGTGCACCGGGCCCCTTTGCAAGGCTCGGGTTTTCAGCGGTACCAGGCTCGAACTCATGACACAACAGCCACGAGTCTGTTATCTTGAACACAAGGCTACTGCGGCCACTACCAGCTTAAAAACTTTCTCTTTGTTTGGCATGTTGGTTAAAAGTACAATGCTCCTCATCCAAAGCTTTTTATGCTGTTCTAATGTTAATTCATTACAAAAAAAACTAATTATCGGATACCTTATACCAAGGGACGTCTTAAGACTTCTTGAGGCCCTGGGTCCCTAAGCAAAAGTAGGTCTAGGGTCCCTATGCAAAAGTAAGCCCTGGGTCCCGAAATAAAAGTAGACCCTGGGCCTCTGGCGTAGATAGTCCTAAATGGGCCCTGTATCAAATCTCCTTCGGGACTCTTTTTGGAGGCTCCTTAACCCTTACCATTTCACTATATTTTGCTTACACATGTTGGGGTCCTTGTAGCTTGGAAGCCCGTATCACTGATAAAGAGGTAGCTACGCCCCTTACCAGGGCCCCTACACAAAGGTAGACTCTACCAACTGATCCTTAAAAGTAGACAGTACGTAGCATAAATACGCGTTGTCAAATATTCGTACAAACAATAACTCAAAACATATCCATGCGCATGACTTACAATCGCACAAATCGGCTCGACCGACTAACGCCTTTTGATTGAATGAGTAATAATAATATGTAGTGGTACCTAGGCCTATACATGGAAGACGGTCATCACATGTAGTCAGTAGGTATATTGTTGGAAATTTCCAGTTTTTCGGATAATTCAACTGGAAAAAAATATTTGACCGTTGATATTATTCGAATCGGGATATTATTAAATCTGAGTTGAGAACGAGACAAGGCCCCGTTGGCCCATGCCTGACGTCCCTGCTTATACCGTTCTACATTCCTTCGAACTATACAGGCATAATAGTTCCATTAATCCGAAGAATACAAGAGTTCTTTCATAATTTATTTCTTGTGTTTGTAAATTACTAAGCAACTGTCAGATCATCGATCATTAGATCATTACGAAAAAATTATTGCACCAAATCACTCTTTAAATATGACATCGTTAAGCATATACTCAGTGTTATAATTTACTTTTCAAATTATGTAGTTCTTTGTTTTATACATCTTCCATTTAACAGGTTTGTCCTATTGTTCAAAATGAGAAGTGTAATACCTTGAATGAGACAAAGCTTCCGTGTCAATCTCTCCTTGACACCCTACTGCCCATTTAAGTCATTCCGAAATCATTTATGATTAAAGACGTGGTGGCCTTATACCACTATATGGAACATTCCAAATAGCTGAATCTCGATTAGGACCATGTAGTGGATGCACAGCGACATTAATGATACATCAGACAATGCAATTTGATGTATCATCAATGTCTCGTCATTAAATGGAGTATTAGGATCCGTCTGGTACATCATGAGGTACGGTAACATTAATAATGCATTGTATAAATAAATTTAAACTGCCGTTATATCTCGAGCAAACCATGTGTGATGCTTGTCTCGTGTTTAGATGCGTTTCCCATGTATATTAAAATACTTTGAACGAAAATGCATTTGTCAGGGAACATACATGCATCTTAATGGGCTTCAGACATTCGCCATTTTCTGCTTAGAGGCTGTAGGAAACTGCCTGTTTCTGGTATTATTAAAATTCATCATATTTATTCCTATAGGATATAGGAAAGTTATATTGGTTAGACTCTGTTTTTAAAAGGTACTTATCTAGTGGCTGGTTCTTTTCATGCTAATATGAAAGCAATTTGTCAGGGTTCAACAAAAGTTAAACTAATATTGGATACCGACAGATCTTAAAGTAGAGAGTTATAGTTAAAAAAGTTAAAAAGAGACATTTTTCACTTAATATGGTAATAAAGGGGATAGAGTCCAACAACGGCAATTGAGAAAATATATATACAATACTTCTGATTATGTAAGCCAATTATATTAACATTGCAGAGCGTTGTACATTAAAGATTAAATTTAAAGTGATGCTGTTGTTGTCATGTCCTTCCAGACGGGAAGGAATGAAAGTTACCAGAGAAGGAATGGAAGTCCCATAATGGACAGGTTGTGAACTTCTACCTGTTCATACCTGTACATTTCCAAACCTGTAAATGATGACGGCACCACCTATCTCCACCTCCACAAGTTAGGCATGGAACTGGAGAGGAGGAAATATTCTTCAGCTCCCTGCTGTGACCACCCACAAGACTTTCGGATCCACTGATTCAACGAGAACGTACTCCGTGTGTACTCTGAGGGTATTCGGTGGCATCGGGCACCGAACCCAGGCTTTCCAGTTTGGAGTCCGATGCTCTAACCCCTAGGCTACCCACAGACCCACTTAAAGTGATAAATTTGGGGATTGTGTGCTGAGTGAAGTCTCGGCTTTTTATTGTAACAGTTATTAATTAATTTTGGTTAAACGACAACAAATATCATTGACAAAAATTAAGGAGAAAAACGCACCATTCTTCAATCACTTGGCCTGTACTGAAGTTAAAGGGTCGCTAGAAGGTGCTTCTACTGCTTGGGACTATCAGTTACAGTAATTATACCAAGAGTGGTTACATCATATGATATCTATAATTACCGTTACACGCAAGGATCTTTTTTCTCATGAAAAATAATTCTAGTTATACTCGCTCAAACAAAGATAGAATTTCTAAAAAGCATAAATACAATTTCTTATCAAAAGATAATTATCTGCATACTTATTTCCAGCCATTCTATAAACGTACTTTTCTTTGTTGAAGAAGTAAAGTACTTGTATATTTCCTTTAACGGAACAGGAAACATAAAATTCTTCTACAAACGTATTTTTTTTCTCTTAGACAATTAATAACAAGAATCCCTAACAAATGAGAACATATGTTCAATAAACACACAACTTCAGTTCAATATCTTAGAACAGAATTAAAATAAAATACCATATTCAAAACCAAACAAAATATTTCATCTTGCCATTCAGGTAACCGACTGGTTGCGACAACTTTTTTTTCTTAGAAAGGAGATATGGGGATTTTTTTTGTTATTTTTAGATTTGTTTAGTGCATTTTAAGAAAAATGTGCTAAAATTAAGAAGAGGAAGAGAAATTATTATTACTAAAATGGGAAAAAATAGTTAGAAATTGACAAAAAATAGCATAAACGCGGCCCATTCTGCACAAAAGGTTTATAAACAAATTTTCAATTTTTTCAATCGAATGTGTTGCTATATTATTCAATTTTGAAATGACCTCAGGATAAGAGATATTTTCTTTTTTACAAAAACTAATGCACTTTATCTCGGTTACTATATGAAAATGCTTAAAAAGACTGTGATTATATTCCCATAAGGGACTGTAAATTTTGTAATAAAACAGTGATTCATAAATCTGATAGTTAAACTAATTCTACTATTATACAGAACTTACAGAAAAAATTTCAGTTAATTATGTTCAAAAAATCTTTAGCAATCGTTGACCCCGTTTCAATAAATCACATTTCGAGTAAAACGCGTTTTAAAGTATGACATCTTGCTTAAAGTATTGGCATCTGCTTTTACTAAAACACTTTTTGTTCTAGTAAACGGAAAATGATAAACTTGGTATTTTTATAAAGCTAATAAGTTGGCCCATAACATAAAATCATAAAAAAATTGTCACTTTTTGGTAAAATTCACAGTTTTAGGGTAATCGGATACCTTAAAGAATCGTTCTGACTGTTCCAGAGAGGAAAACTCATATGCAAAGCTTATAAGATGTAATTCACTTCAGTTATTTTCCTATTGCATAAACCAACTGTAAGAAATGGCACGTAATTAGATTGGAAGAAAACAAGCAATTGAATAGAATCAAATAACAAGGAGAATGGTCTTTTTCATTTGAACAAAGCTATCCAAAATTTATTTTTCCAAATCTTCTCAGCTTTGTAACTTATTTACGTTTACATCTAAAATTCAAGTCAATTAGCCCCATCAGTTCACATTTAAAAAAAGTAACTCCGTCTCACCAGAATTAAATATTATGTAATAATGAACATTTGTCTGTATTTTTACAATTCTACATCTTATTTAATTAATTCTACAAAAATGTCCATTAACTATTGAAACTAACTAGTTATTACAGTTATGAAAACAATTTAATGAAGGTAAGGTAACCCAGTCTGTTTCCTAGTAATAACTATAATTAAATGATCTTAAAAAAATGGAAATTAAATTCACAAAGCAAAAGATACAAATCCATATTTAATGCAAAACCCAATGTAATATTAGTTTCATACAAACTGTTTTTTTTTTAAAGATATCAGCTAAAAAGTGTATAAAATTTTTTTTTTATTTTGACATAGATCAAATAAAGTTATACATCTCTTTGTATCAATAAAAATAAACTTGCCTAAATTTTTTTGACTTCTAGGAACAGAACATTATTATGTTTATAATTATAACTATATATAACTAGCTGTTACCCGCCCGCTTCGCTAGGTATTTTATGATGTTTTATAAAATTTTACTGGTTATATATATGTATAAATTATTGATATCTAAGTCCTAGCATTAAGAATTCGATTGCATTGAAAAATATACTTATGCTTGTAACTGTCGCATGTTGAAAAAAAGGGGCAGAACTCATCTAATCTGTATTTTCTAAAAATCTCTAAAACTGAAGTATAGAATGATGTTTGCACTTTCGTAACCCTATAATTAAGCGGATTCTCGTAAAACCAGTTTTCGGTGGATCCCTACTCTGTAAAATGAATATGCAAGTCAAATTTCAAGTCTAAATCTAACAGGAAAAAAACCGGAATTTTTACTATCAATACCCACGTAATCCCGTTGAGAGTCGTTTTCCAAAATAACCGTTCTTAGTGGATTAATATTCAACAAAAGAAAAATGCAAGCCAAATTTCATTATTATAGTCCTTGTAGTTCGAAAAAAAGAATTTTTTTGTCAGCATATATATATATACGCCCCATTAATCCCCTGATCCCCCCAGGAGTTGATTTACGTAAAATACCTCCTTAATGGATCCCTATTCAACAAAAGAAACACGCTTAACAAACTTCAAGTAAGTGGGTCTAACAATTCAAAAACAGGAATTTTCTTCTATAACTCTTTTTGACCCCTCGCAACCCTACTTGGGGGTCGATTTTCATTCTACTTTTTGTTAAAGGTACTCTTTTCCATGAAAGGAACATGCCTACCAGTTTTCAAGCAGGTAGATCTAATAGTTTAAAAACGGAAATATTTATCTATTACGCCCCTTAATCCTCCCGCAACGCCACTTGAGGGTAATTTTCCCAAAACCCCATCTTGTAACTGATCTCTACTCTATGAAAGGAATCTATTTATCAAATTTAAAGACTGTGCGTCTAATAGTTTAAAAATGGAAATAATTATCTATATTGGCTCCTAATCCACCGCAATGTCACTTGTGGGTCGATATTCACCAAACTCATTTTGTAGTGGATCTCTACTCTATGAAAGGAATCTGCTTACCCAATTTGAAGATTGTACGTTGAGTAGTTTAAAAATGGAAACAATTACTTATAACTCCCCTCAACCCCCCGTAACGCCCCTTGCGGTTCGAATTTCACAAAATCCGTTCTTAGCTGATCTCTACTCTATGAATGAACATGTCTACCAAATTTCAAGTCTGTAGGTTGAATAGTTCTGGAGATATCGTGATTAGTCAGTCAGTCAGTCGCTTTTCTCCTTTATATATATAGATAAACAACTACCCAAACTTTTTGTTAAAAAAATACATTTACTCATTTCATATTCTAACAAAACAATAGTTAAAGATAAAAATAAAAATATATTGTTAAATTCGATTAACAATAGTTAAATAATGTTAATAGAATTTAGTTTAAAACATTGTTTTCGTGATTGAACTATGTCTACATTTAAATAGCTACTTTGCAACAACAACAAAAAATTACAAATCACAAACAAACTAAAGCGCAATTTAATATTTAAAGTATTCAGAGCTGGATGGAGATTTGACTAAATTGTTTCAGCCTTTTATTTAAAGTATGTTTCAACTTGGCAGGAAAATATAAAGAGAATGAAAAGTCTTCTATATATACTAAAATATTCATTTTACTGAGCCAACCTGCTTCAAATTTGATATGTATAGATTTTGTCCTGAGGAAACTGCATTTTCTCTTTCCCAAAGAATACAATTTTAAGTAAGGTACTGTAAGCTATATTTGATTTTCGCGCGCGCGCGATATCTAACATTATATATTTATATAATATATAGTATCTGAATAAATTCTATAACAATATATATTTAGAACTTTTACTTTGTTCACAAACAAATTTATCTATGTTTATTCTCTCTCTCTCTACTATAGTATATATATATATATATATATATATATTATATATATATATTATATATATATAATATATATATATATATTATATATATATATATATATATTATATATATATATATTGTTGATGTTGTAACAAAAAAAAGCAAAAAATAAAATTTAATATTATTTTTAAAAAATGTATTGGTAAATTTTTAAGGACAATGTTAAAACTTTTGTTTGTAAAAACCAATAAATTAAGCTCAATTAAGAACTTCAAGGGATTAACTTTTTTCCTAGCGAATATTTTATATTTTATTTCATATCACGAAAAAAAGGCACTTTTCCCTTTCATTGATTTGGTTTTTTTTTCAAAACATTATTTGATTGTGGTTTTTCTATTTTTCTAGTGGTGTGATTTAAGCTTCAATTTTTAAAAAAAAAAGTTTGAGAAAAAAATTCGATTTTTTTTTAAATGTTTGGTTTTATTTTAGTACATGTCAATCAAATTTGGCAACTTACGTAAAAAAAACAACCTTAATGGTTTTAATCTGCAATAAATTTTAAAAATTATTTGCCACCTTATTTGTTAAGCACAGCTTGTGTTTTGTAAATTAGAAATATGAATTCTTTTAGGAACAGTTGTTAAACTAATTCAAACTATGTTAAGCTAGCCAAGAGTATGAATTCTATGATATATATTCGCTTTCCATTAAATAAGACTAAAAAGTGATCGAATGAATCGGAATGAGTCAAAAAATCAAACTGATATTACCATCCCTACATCAAACGTAATCAGATTACAGGCAGTGAAATGCGACAAATGACATTAAATGGTGTGGTGGGTATAAAAGTTGAGGATGTAGAAGATATTTGGGACATGTATTTTATTACAGCAATCAGCAAAAAAACAAAAAACAAAAAAGACGATTTATTTGACATACAAAAGATGGTGATAATTTGCTTTTGTGTTAGGTTGTAACATATGAAATGACCAATTTTTATAGTCTACTTTAAATAAGATTTTTTCATAGAACAAACTTTATTAATCAAAATAAGAGACATTAGCTTCAACAATTTTTTTTACGCCAAATTTTTTAAAATTCAGCAGTTTTGGAGGTGACAAACGTTTTGAATGCTGTTTCACCATCCATTAGATTTATAAAGCATTTCTCCTGATATCCAGATGTGTGAAAAAGTGATAATCCGTTGGTGAGAGATGACTTAAATATGGTGGATGGTCTAGAGCTCAACGAGTGCAACTTTTGTGACAAGTTATCATTGAAACATGCGATCTAGCATTGTCGTTGAGAAGAATTAAGACTTTCTTATTGACCAATGCTGGCTGTTTATGTGCAAGTTTCTGGTGCATTTTCACGATTTCATTATAACACTTATCTACTGTGATGGTTTCTCTGGTTTTAGAAAGCTGTGGTTGATCGAACCGGCTGAGGATCACAAAACAGTCACCATAATCTTCTTTTGGTGGAGTTTTGGTTTCGTGAAGTGTTGTGGGCTTTGTCGTCATCTAACTATTGTGCGGAACATCGCCGATTGTTGTACAGAATTCACTTTTTGTCACATGTTACAATTATATTGAGAAAAGGATCATTTTGGTTGTGAAGTAAAAGTGCAGAAGATGTTTCAAAACGTTTTTTTTTTTTATTCTCGTTCAATTTATGAGAAACCCATTAATCCATTTTCGCCAAACTTTTTAGTTGATGGAAAATGATTGTAGGCCTAGTTCTTCGGTACTGTCTCTAACAATATTGCCGGGATTTCGTTCAACTATCGCTCGTTGTCCACCAACTGTCTTTGGCCTACCCCGGACTTCATTTATGAGACTCTCGTCACAAGCTTCGTACTTTGCGTACCAATATTAAATGATACGTTCGTTTACTGAGTCGTCCACAAATGCGGTATTGATGTTTCGGCAGCTGCTGCAGCACTATGCTCACTCTTCCACTCATACAAAAATAATACAATAATATCTCGAGAATTAATCCTCTGATTATATAAACATATAAAATTATAACAAATTCATAATATATTTAATTAAAACATATTTAATGAGATAGAGCAAAAGTTATGAAACTTTACAATGATATATAATGCTTGAATATATCACCTTATTCCTCAAGTCATATTAGGTGGGAGGGGAATCTCAGAAACGCATTAGTGGAAATCTGACATTTCGTATGTTACAATTAAATATTATGGACGCCTTTATTTCTCCAACCACAGAGTCTGTTAATTATTCACATGCACCATTGAAAATAAACGGTACGAAAAGTTCGACATACTACACCTTTCATGCGATAGTGATACGTCAGCTACCACAGTACATGAGGACTGACTGGCATACTACAGATGAATAATAAATGAACTAGCGGACTTCCAATCGTTTGTCCAAAACGACAGGAATCGAAAACTATTACATATGGGGTTGCCGAAGCATACGGGGGGTTAGAGTACTCATGCTAATGAAGTTGAAAAACGATTTCAAATTGAAGGGCAATACCAGAACTGGATTATAGCTGTTTTCTATTGGCATCATGGGGAAACTTGATGAGTGTGGTGCCAGTTATGGTATCGTTCTCATCATTTCACTAAGATCAAGAACGGCTTAAGGCATTGGCCAACTAGGCCCGGGGCTCTTTCTAGGTAGGGCCCTCGTCTCATTCTCAAATTGGCTTCAGTAAAATCATGATGCGAATAATTTTGATCACCAAATGTTATTCCTAGATATATTTTTCTAAAAAACTGCTAATTTCGATCTGGAAACAGTGGCAAGACCATTACCATCATAGGGCTATAGTTCTACCATCATTAATCATTTAGTCGTAACGTGATGTAAACCATGGATCGGCAGCCTATGGAACGCGTGCCAAATTTGGCATGTGGTTCAACTCTTAGTCGCACTCAATATCTCTCTACAAATTAATCAGTTTTTGAGAAAAGTTAATAGTATAGGATTGGAGTTAATTGAACCAACATCTTCAGAACTATGGAAAGGAAAATTTACAGAATTATATTAAAAAAATCAACAGCTATTTTAAACTGTTGGGTGTGATTTCGCGAGAGACTTAATTGTTTGAAGCGAAAATTGTATGTGCTCTACTTTGCTGTTTGGGTTTTACATATCTATGGGAACAAATCTCTTTTCATATGAAAAGTATTTTTAATCTGCAAAATCACATAGACGAAAGCTCCGCGAGGCAATTTCCGTGGTGGAAATTAAAAATCTGTTGGTCTTTGGGGAATGAAGCGGAGTTGATCACCCAACTTCCTCCCTTTGGTACCCACTGTATTTTTATCTTTCTCTTTCGGTAGAAATTGGGTAACAATTTCAAAAGAAACAGGAAATATTTTTGGTTTATTTATCAATCGTAGATTGTCTCACTTTCTTTTTTTAAATCATATGTTCAAAACCTTGATTTAATATATCTTTTAAAATCTTTATTAGATAATTATCTGATACAATATTGCTCCTTAATTATTTCAAGCGATTTAATTCCAGGTAATCATTCATAATTAGTCTAATTGACGTTACAGTAAGTGCATAATTCGGCAAAAAAAGCTTCGTTTGCTTCCACGGTAAAATAAAATTACTGTCATATCGAAACAAAACTCGATTACGCAACCTTTTAAGACTTAATATGCAGATATTTTTTTTAAAAAAATAAACACAAAAAGTGCATATATAAAATTACATAATAACTGCATTTATCTTTTCATACTTAAGCCTAATTTACTTTCAAGCAACTTTAATACCTCAAACAATTAAAAAGCAAATTATCCCGACACCTAAACCACCTCAGGCAGCGTGGAACAAAAACAAAAGCCAAAATTGCCTTTGGCGCACGCCATAAAGTAACCGGAGAAGTGAGAAATCGCCAGCCAATTTCTTTCTCTGGCGTCTAATAGCCACCTTCCCCACTGGAAGGACTAATCGTCAGGTAATTGCCTTTCAACGTAATAAAGTCGCCATGTCTCTCTCGGCATATGAGATGATGGCGAGGATTTGTTGTTCGCGGGATATTGCCTTTCTTAGATGAGGATTGATTTGAGCGCAATCTCATAGAAACTGGCGATGTTTGTCTTTGCTGTTGATGCAATGGGGTGTTTGTTCATCTCTTTAAGGACGTCTCTGAAGGGTCAACAGAGGCCAGCGTGTGTCCGAGTCATCGGGGACATTAATCAGGGACCGGGAAGGTTATTGGGTCCCTGTTGTCCCGGAGACAGGGTTCAATAAAATACAGGGTTGGTAATCGAAAACACTTTGGATAAATAACAGCGGGATATCTCTTGTAATAGCTCTGGATATTATTACAGAGAGAAAGAGAGGAAAAAATAGTATGAGTCATTGTTCTTTGATGTGTGTTTGTCATTATTCAGACAAAAAAAACATTTAAAAAAATGTTTTTCGGGGTCATGTTGGAAGATATTACAGAAAAAATAATATTTAAATTAACAATAAAATATTTAAAATTAGTGTCTCAAATTAATTCCTATTTTTTTCCATTTAAGTTCAGTAAGTTAAAATTTGTACACCAAAAAAATTCTTTCAGTTTTTCGAGAGAGTTTTAAATGGATGGATTTTAATAGTTCATTTTTTTTTTTTTTTACAAATAATTGTGAAATAAATTATTTCATAGACTTTCTTTTTTCTGTATTATAAAAAGAAGTTCAGTTCAAAATATTTTATCTTAAAATGTGAACGCATATAGCAAAATCTAATGAAACATTATTTGCTTTACTTTTAATTCATACTTGAATCAAATGCTTAGATATGAAAAAATTTATTTCGTAAATAATTTCTTCATTTTAAGTGTGGTTTCTATTTCTGTAACATTTAATTAATTTTTTTTACTTGAAGAAATGTTTTCTAAAAACATTTAATTAATTTTTTTTATCAAGAATAACGAGAAAACAGTATGACTCAGCTGTTTTTTAATCCTTTTGTGCAGCTCAATTATTTTACTATTAAAAAACTAATGAATGAAAAATTCTTTCTTAATTGGTTGACCTGACAATGGTAACGAAATCTGATGTGTTAAAATGTATAAATAGCTCTTTTAAGATTATAAACGTAATAGATTAATTGTTAATTTATAACCACATAAATGTATGCTTCTACTCTTTCTTGGCAGCATCTAATGTTTTCATGAAAAATTCCTTCTACAAATTAAAGTACATAGTTCTTGAAAAAAGCACTTTATTTTTCTTTTGCTGCAATTCAGCTCTTTTTGACATTATGATATATTAAGATATAATGAAATAAACTATATTGTGTGTTATCCGGATTATAACGCAGCTGGTATTTTCCCTAGAACGGCTTTTTAATAATGGCATTTGATCAAGGTCACGGTCTTTAATTAACGACATTTGCAACATAATGATCTTTTAATAACTATCTTTGTTGTAAGAAGATCTTTCAGTAATGACATTTGCTCTAAGAAGGGGATTTTTTTAAAGGTCTTTAATCTAGGACATCAATATTTTAGTAACAGTCATTGTTCTAAGGTTATTTTTAGGTAATATTTTTGCTCTAAGATGTTTATTGGTTACAGTATATGTCATAAGAGCGGAAAAGTTTTTTTTTTTTTTGGAAAAAGTGTTTGTTCTAAGAGGGCTTTTTTTAATTAAAGATCTTTGTTCTAAGACATGGATTTTTTTTTGGTAATGATCCTTGCTCTAAAGTAAATTAATAAAATCATATACTTAATAAATTTATTTTTTTAACAACCACAAAATATTTTCCTTTTGTCTTATTCTTAGACAAACGCAAAAAACTTCTATAAACAGCCAGCCACAAATCTGGTATAGTGGTTATGACGATAACTGCTCTGCCGTAGGGCCTAGGTTCGATTCCCGGAGAAGACATGGATGTTTGTAAATGTATACTGGCTTGACAGTATGGGGGATACTCCAAAGAGCCACAAGTCCTCAAGTGAGATTGGTAGAAGGAGAAGAGAGATGGAAGACCCCTGACCACCCTAGGGTGCTCTCCCTCAAAATTAAGGTAGAACCGAGCCAAATCGTATTGTCACTTGTATAATGCTCAAGGCTACGGCTAACGACAGGCGCACATCTAACCCCTTGTCGAGATGAATTTCGTTGGCCTGGATCTGGCATCGTCATACATTTGGCTTAAAACACAACAGAAAGCAGCCAATACACCTCGTAACTCAGAGTAGCAATAAAAAACCGATTTCCACTCCTGAAATTTACCAAATCCTCCAACATACGGAAATCACGTGCTGTGACGTAACTGAAAATATTAGGGCCCCCTGCAAAGTCAGGTTTTGCGTCCCAAGTCTGACCTTACTAAGGATTGCAAAACCATAACATAGGGCTTTGGGCTCCCTAGAGTCCTGGGGAACAGGACTCAAGGGATGATTCGGGGGTTGTACTTTACGCCACTGATCATGGGGGTCCAGACACCCCCCAAAGCCCTTGAGTTTTTTTCGATTGATGATAATCCAATATATATAATGTAAAATTTAATTAAATATTTGCAATTAACAATTTATTCTATTAATTAATGCTAATTATTAATTCAATAATTTATTTTTTACTATTTTTTTGTTAACAAAATCGACAAAATCAGAAGAATCAACTGGTGTTGTCTTGAGGTACGATACGAGTTGGGGGACTTTCGACCATGGACTCTTCCCCCCTTGAAAAAGTTTTGCGTACGCTACTGGTATCATCCCTTGCTTTTGTATTCTTGAAGAAGGTTTAGTTCTCAGATGCTCACTGTAGAGTTCAACATAAATCAATTGGAAGGGTTCAGAGCTACTCTAGAATCTGAAACCGGTTAGTTTTCCAACCCATTAGTTCACAAATATTTCGCTAACCCCACACATTTCAATTTGAAATTAATTACCACTTGTTCCATCCCATCACCCTTGATGTAGTGCACTACTCCAACAAACTAATAACAGTCGTAGTATTTTAAATTGAACACTTTATTTTTGATGTAATGTAAGAATTATAATTGTGTTTATGCAGTTCAACTGATAAGAGAGATGTTTACAGATTGCTCGGATGCAATTGTTATTGGCATGAAAAGTATGCAGCTGTAGTACTTTATTTGTCTTGAATAGCAAATATAGATACTACTATGTTCCTTTTTCGAATCATTTTTAATCCCAAAATGTGTCGTTTCAATTTTCAGTTATAAAACCTATACCCGTATTTTTGTCTATTATTTGAATTCAATGTAAATATATTTCATAGTTATTACTTTCATAAAAATGGAATTATGGGTGTTTTTTTTCCAGTGTGTAATGGTTATCTTACTTTGAGGATGCAGCCGTAAAACTCGGATCTTGTGTGTGGGTAGATGTACAAATCATTACAAAAACCAAAATTACCAATAATACGAACGATATTAAACTATTTTTAGATTGATTAGCACAAAGTAGGAGGGATGGACACAACGCGAGTATATTCTATTTTAAATAATTAAACTTTACTTATACCTGAAGTCGAAGAACCGGGAAGCAGGTTCTGACATTATTCCCCAATATTAAACGACGAAAACTCTCAGAATGATATTCCAATTGGATCTGTCTCCCTCTCCATCCTAATCCAATTTCTTTACTATAATCCACTATCCCACAACATGCATCGGATTAGCAAAATAGTGTAATCCTAGATTTGCTATTTCTCACTTCACTTCACTTTATATACGACTACACAAAATTCATATCACGTTTTATTTGTCAAAAAAAGACAAACTTTCGAAAAACAAAAAGATTAGATGAAAAATACACATCTAGTTAATTTAAGAGGGAGCCTCGGAAGAATGACCTTGAACAAATGCAGTTGCTACATTATACTTGTTTTATTATTTAATTTTCTATAAAATCTTAACTGCCTGAAATTAATTAAAAATTCTGGGGGAGGAGGGGTAGTTTTTATTCCACATGATTTAAGGCCACTTACTTAGCAACTAACATATCTTCCAAGATGAATAGGAAGTGAGTGAGTATTTGTCAACGTCGCTGCTAAAGCAACACCAATGAATACGGTATCCTAGTGGTCAAGGTAATGAACTTGTGACTGGCGTGTCATGAGTTCGAGCCTGGCACCGCTGAAGATCTGCCGTGTAGAAGAGGTCGATACACGTTAAATATATCGAGGCTCAAATGTGCTTCCGATGGTGTGGTGTGGAATTTAGGAGAGGGGATCCAGATTAGATGTTGTCCTCGACCATCGTTCAAAATTAAGAGGTCCTTTGCCAATAGCCCTGGAGCAGCTTTATAGTGCGACGAAAACATAACTTTAACTCTAAAGCAATACGAGGACTATTGGTGACAGACCTCGTCATTTCGAGTCTCAGTCAAGTGCCGAGAACGACACCTGAGTTTGCACCCTTCTCTCCAAACTTACTCATCACACCAACGTACGGAATTATTAATGTGAATCAACTCTTCTACACGACGGGTCCAGGGGCGCAGGGGATTTGCATCATGACTCTACAAAAGTACTATGATTACTCGGCTATTGCAGCCACTATAACATTATCATGTTCATATGGACCAGTTCTACCGTAAAGCTTACTATGGGGGCGCTACAGACATTAGTACCCTTTTCTTCTTCCGGATAATACAAAATCTCCATTGCTTTGAGCTAAAAAATTAACAAGGTATTTTAGAAAAGATGCTGAAATAAATACTATAAAATCCTGATTCTGAAATCTACAGATCATCTTATATCCATATAGTGCAAAAAAAGTTTCAAAAACTTGCATTCAAAGTTTGAAAAACTCGGTTGAATTTCGATGTTTTCCCATAGATTACACCGGACATTACACCGGAAGTAAGTGAGGGTTCCACTCAATGTTGTTGTTTACAAAGTAGAACTTGTCCATGTTGAGCTATTTAATATCGAAAAATAGTATTATCAATCCATTTCTGTTTAAAGAAAAGGCATACTGAATCCCGAATAAGACATGGATGTATACTTCGAGAAAAGAAGTCGGACTTTCGCCTGAAATGGATTCAAGTTTCAAATGGAAAAAAAAACAGTGCTCTCCTTCTGTTCTATGCTGGGATCATCGTTATTAATAAAAAATCTGTCGCCCATCCGGTATAGTGGTTAGCGACGCTGGCTGCTATAAAAAATGACTATAACAAATGACGTATTTTGATCCCTTGATATTTTGATTTTAATCCACGATTCATCTATCAGCAAGAGGACATTCTTCCATACCCTCTACGAAGGTTTTATGGAGTTTTAACTGACTCCAATCTTAAGATGCTGTATAAGCCACGATAAGGGAGTTTTCTCCTAGTCACGAACTCATAGTCGGCGTCGCCTAAGTGTGGATTCAAAACATAGTGCCGCTGAAGGCCCGCCGTGTAGAGGGCTGATTAACTGTAGTTTTTCTGAATTTTCAGGTGGCCGCGGTAGCCGAGCGGTCTAGGCATCGGATCGTGGCTAGCATGTCATGAGTTCGATCCCATTACCACTGCAGACCCGCCATGTAGGGGAGCGATGCACGCTATATCTGTCAAGAGCTCAAACGTCCTCCCATTGGTGTGGTGTGGTAGTTAGGAGAGGGGGGGGTGCCAGCTCAGGTGTCGTCCGCGTCACTTGACCATGGTTCAAAATGACGCGGACCGTCCCCAAAAGCCCTCGTGTAGCTGAACAGTGGGACGTTAATATTCACTCACTCTGCATTTTCAGGTACGAATTTTTAGCAGTCAGACTGGATATCACATGTGTTGCTTTTTCTTCGGAATAAGAAGCAGCCCATGAAAACTGAATCCAGATTATCCGTAATTTTAATTTTGTTTACGGCACAGAACGTTTAGAGATTAAAAGTCATGTATCACGTTAAACAAATTCATGTATACCAAACTGTTTACATTATTTGAAAACAGGAAAAGGACTAGCTCCAAAGTCTTATATCATACACAGGTACTTTTAAACTACATTATATATAAAAATGTCATATAACCTCTCTTAGATGACGAACATTTTTTTTAGTCCATTAACCAATTCTGTACACACATACAAAAGATTTTAAGTTAGTAGCTTCAAATGGCAGCAAAGCGTTTAGTTTAAGAATATTATAGTAAACCTTTTGTTCAAAACTCTCATATAATTTTGTCGACTTTCACATTATGTACTAATGTAAAATAACATGTTCAAATTGGTTTAAATCAAAATGAATTGCGATACATGTGGGATTTCAGCTAACTGATATGCGTTGTATAAATGTATTAAAACGTTAAACATATATACAATTTATGATAAAAATCTGAACATTATGATTATCTCCAAAGGCTCCGAAATATTATATTTTCGAATAAAATTTTCCAAAAACTTCTTTAAAATGATTAAAGATTTCTACTAAAATATTAGCAATTTATGTACTAATTATATGCAAAGTAATTAGTTATCCTCAAAATATTTTTTTTAAAATGTTTACCTTTTTTGTTAAATTGTTGTATCCAAGTTGGTGAAGGTCATGAAGTCGTAATAAAAATCTTCTCTTGGCATTCACCGCGTGCCTTATGATAGAAAAAATAAACATATAGGCATACAATGAATGCGGAGAGTTAGACAATGCTGAAGAACGTTCATAATTTTCTCCATAGATGGCGCCATGGTACTTAAGTAGTTAGTCCATCTCTGCATAAAAATTGAAAATGCCTGCAAAAAAATTTAAAAGATTAAAATAAAATATCGAAAATATTTAGCTTTATTCAAAAACAAGAAGAAATAAAAGAAAAAAATCTGATTAACAATAAAACGCGTATTTTCAAATGATAATTCATAACATATTGGTTCACCAAAATTATTATCACAACTTTATAAAACATGAATCATTGTTTTTCTAAATGTAAACCAAGCAGACGGCACCATTTTATGAAACATAATTTTGACAAAGCGTATGCTTATTTTTTTATATAAAATTTTATTAGCAATCGGAAAATATAATAAACTGAAAGTATATTTTACAGAATTTTATACTGACTGAATTATTTTTGTATATTCAAAATCAACCACAAATTAAATACAAAGTCGAGCCCCGATTTAATACATTCATAAGGACCAAGCATTTTGGTCGTTAATTCAGGGTTATTCGCTAGATCGGGGTCGAAACAAAATACAAATTTTTTGCACACTTACCTCTTGTAAACTCTATAATAACGAACTACACAAAAAATATCGATAATTAGAAATTACAAACTTTTATTCAACAGCTGAAAATAGTATTAGTAAATTATTACGTACCAATTATAATTGGAAATTTTAAAATACTGACAAATAGATGTTTGGCATTCTTTTTCATTCCTGACTCGAAATTCTTTTTCGACTTATGCGGAAAGAACATATAGTGTCATTTCCGTCCTGCTGCATGAGTAATGTTTTTACAGTTTCCAAAAAATGTAAACCATTCGGAAATGTAATAATTTTGATAGGAGTTACATTTCAATTTCTGCATCAAAAACGCTTCACATTAACTCCGACAAATCAACAAATTTCTCAATTTCAATTGCACAGATTGGCAGTCTGTCCTCAAGTGTAAAATAATCTTAAAATATCCCCTGTGTGTGGAAGCGGGATGAGATAGCAAAGCAATTTCCTGTCCTAATCAAAGCTCACACAATTCCTTTCACTCATGACTCACCTGCACCTGTAAAATCTAATAATAGTCTGCATGCTGATTAAAAGAAAAGTCTTTTTCTGTTCCGAACAAAAAAAATATATCACTCGAAAAAAATCCATTTTTTTCCCCTTATAACACACGAATAAAAAAAATTCATTTTTTCAACTATTGAAATAATTCGTCAATTTGAGGTTTATTTTTCGTTAAATAGGAGGGATATTTTTCTTCTTTTGCCTTCCGTTTAATCGGGAAAAGAGGAAATATTCGTTAAATAGGGGTTCAATAAATCGGAGTCCAACTGTATAAAAATAATTATTACTTCTATGCAAACAGAAAATTTTACACACAAAACCCTAAGGAAAACATGTTTATACTAGAAAAGACAAATTTAACTGAAATTTAACAACCCATAATTAAATATATATGACTTTTTTAATGAAGAAATTAAATTGTTTTATTTAAGTACAAAGTTATTAATTATACATTGTACAAAAACATATATAATTTAATTAAAAAATTTTCATTTTTATTAACACATTTGTTTCTAAATTTCTTCAAAAAAAAATTTTTGGATTAAAAATAAGTTTAATTAGAAAAGGCATTGATTTTTCTCTGTAATACCCATCTAAGACTTTTTTTCCAACGCAAAACATATACAACACATTAGAATCATAAAGAAAATCCCCCCCCCCCAATAACTTTAGCTAAATTTTAGACTATCTCAAAAGTGAAAAACATAGTTAGGGAATAACAATAAATAAATAAAAAAATCTCCACATGTTTCAAAATTTAAATAATATTTCAAAATTAGGAAAGTTATTTTTAAAAAAGGTTATCTAAAAATTTCGACCTAAAATAATGAATGAAAGTTGAAACAAAATTAGAAAATAAGATCATTTTTTTATATGAAACACTACCCCACATCAATTTAAATATCAAATTATTTACATCATTAAATAATATTTAATAAATAGAAAGAAAAAATACGTCTCTTTTGTAAATAACCGTATGACTTGAAATCAAAAAGGGAAGCTTCTCGCATTACATTTCAAACAAAAACACTGCATCATTAAAACTGACGTTATGGAGAAAATTGAATAGTACTACGTAGAAGCTCATCGAAAAATAACCCTGCCGACTAAAAATTTCTTTGGCATAACCACAATTACCAATCCACAGTATGATTTTACCAAAATCAGTTCCATGAAGAATTATAGATAATGATATATTTATCATCTCAAAATACTCATCAATATGTGCAACAGCATTCTGAAATGCAGACTTAATATTATATTCGGTTTCTTAAAAATATTATTTGCATGCAGAATAAAATAATTACATTATTAAGGCAGGTTCAAAAAAAAAAAAGAAAAGGAAAGACAATAAGCTTGAATAATCAATTTTCTCAACAAAAAAAAAAAAAAAAAACTGCTAGTTTGATATTTTTTTTCTTGAGTCTTCGAATACGACAGAGACGGAAAAAGAAAGCCTAACCACAAATAAGCGACCGGACGATGTAGATCACGTTACCATAGCAACGCGGACAATAAATGTCATCCGAGTTGTTCCGCCGCGCGCGTAGTATTTTTCTCCTACTTTTATCCATTTCTTTTCATTATCGTTTCTTTTGCGAAGGTGGAATTACGTGAACGTGAGCTGGTGCGTTTCTTGCCTATTATTCTTAATTGTCCGAGGGGATCCTCCTCCTTTTCCCCCCTTTTTTATTTATTTATTTCTTTTTTAGTTCAGAGAATAACGTTCTTCGCGTATTGTGCAATAGAATGTGTTTATAGAGGTTTCATTTTCGAACTTAAAAAAGAAATAAATTTGTAACAGTTTCGGTTTTGCATTTGTTACAAAACATTTGGGCCATAATGATCGTCTAAATTTGTTACTGACATACAAGAGGTATTCTTAAAAAAAAACCTTTGCAAATCTGCGCCTTATTTTTCTTCAATAGAAAATGTTTACAAAGGTACTGCGCTTAGCAAAAAGATTAATTTCGGTTCATGTTTATTTTTAAAAGAAATTTTAGAAAGCTCATGATTGGAAGCAAAACATTTTTATGCGGTAAACTATATTATGTGTAACATGATTCTGAGTGCTGGAGATAATTAGAGGACTTTTTTTAACCTAAGATTAGATTTTTTTTATAAAAAAGATCTGTATAGTTTAATTTCAGATTTGTACATGCCTATTAGTTTCTAAAAGATGTATTTACATCTTGATTCTCATTAATTAACACTAGATTGCCCAAGGAAGTCCTTTTGACTGTTTTTCTAATTTCAATTAGAAAAACAATTACATATATGACAAAATTTCTTAGAATTTTTTAGAATGTATTTTTTTCTAAGTGAAGGAAATTTTTTTATTGTTAATATTTACTAATAACTTGTTATATGACTATAAATAATATAAAAAACATTAAAAAATATTTTTAAATCAATCTTTTTACACTTTAGTTACCCTTTCACAATACAGTCATTTTGACTGCTTTTGGGCAATATAGGTATATACTAAGTTTCAGTCTTTTTAGTGTTCATATCTAAAAATTAGAAAATAAGAAAATTTTAAAATTAAATTTTAAGTATTTGGTAAAATGAATATTTAACAGTATGAACTTAGTTTTTATATATATTAGTCTCTTTCAGGATTTTTATTTTTAACTGAATTAAAACTTCTGTTAACTGTACTTCAATTCACACACGGTTAAAGTCATACATTATCCATTTTTTACATTTTACCAATGATATTTCGTTTAATAGAAACCAAGTGGGTCGTTTCACTTTTCAATTTTGTCTCTATTACAGTTTACAACTGCTTTCACAAATAATAATGAACTTAAAACTTAAATTTTGTGATCAAAAAATATTTTAATATGTTTTACTACCGAATTATACGTTGTAACAGCGTAGTCTTTTAAAAAGCTAAAGCCATTATTTGCAAAACCTTGTGACGGATCTATACGCTGCTTCTTGGGGGTTCCATTAAGGGAAATAATTCATTCAACCAATTTTCACCGAAGGTAAAAAAACGTGATTTTGTAAATTAAGTTTATTATATAAATTCTGTTATCACGAGTTTTGAGAGTTAGTGAAGTATAAATCTAAGATTGTAAAAGTGAGAATCGCTCGGAAGCGTGGTGATCAAGCCAACCTTTAGTGTTCAAGGCCTCAGCTACAGGACGTTTAAATAACAAGAGTACAGGTATTGTGCTCATTATTTAAATAGGTTAGAGAGTAAATTGTTAGTGCGCGTCCAAGTTAAAAACGAGCTTGTATAAGTTATCGTAGAAATTAGTTGAATGTCCGTAAATATTATCCCCATGCTAACTGGTCTCACCTTCACACTCTAGTAATTGATCAAAACTATCGTAATTGGATTATTATTGCGTCTGTGTTGAATATTGTGACAAATAAACGATTTTAGTGAATCATGTCGTCTGATCAATTAGTTCCTCCCACACATCTAGCCGGGTCCGAGAGTAGACAAGGGGGTTAGAGGGAAGTAGGACTAGTCCCTCATTACAACCTTACATAAAACAATTAAATATTTTGTAATTCAAAGTCGTAATATATATACATATATACATTATTAGATGCATCTCACTGAGTAACGTAAAAAAATGTGAAATGTGAGGTTTCTGTCACACGTTGAGCAAGATATAAGGGAAATAGCCTACACAAGGTGTAACTCGTATGAGTGACCTTATTTCTTCCGCGGAAATTATTAGGAAATTTTTTTCTCTTGTTTCAGTGGGCACGTCTAATAGCAAAGAAAGCCAACCCAGACTACCGGCAACGGAAATAGTTCCAGCAGACAAACAGAGTACGAAGGCTATCGTGACTGGACTGAGAGAAGGTTAGATTGGTCCATGCGTCAAATCTTTGCTGACATTTATTTAGACGTTTCCGTGGTGCACCTGCTGCGCCAAAGATGGCTGGAACAAGGAAATGAGGCAAACGTTTAAGAGGCACTGTTGTGGCAGTGCGTTCTCAGCAAGCGTGGATCTTTGCATCCACTGACAAGCGGAGGTGGACCACAAGACACTTTTGCTGCGCCTTTTGCAACAAGAACAAGCCATTCTCAAAATTCCTTTTACCACTAGAACTATTACCTGCCAAATGGTTGCTATTAACTTACTCTCATCTTTTAAGCAAATTGTCATTGATAACACAACACAGATGACGCCGTGAGAAACGTAACAGGCTGGAGCCATACAGAGACATAATAGGACAGGTATTATTCTTATTTGAGTCACACTTCTAGTAGTCCAATGATAATCGTGGCGCGGACGTGGTGACAGGTCCTATCCGGCCACATCTGTAAGAAACACCACAGTGCGACGGTGGGGCATCCGGGTTTGAGGTGTCATCGCGTACTTTAGCAGGACTAATGATAACCAATTAATACTTGAATGATATGTTGCTGTCAGTGATATTCCCCTTTCTTCGGGGGGTGAGGTGGGAGATGGGAATATCCTATACCGACAGAATGAAGCCCATATATTGCACGTAGCCGTACATGTACACTTAAAGATGTACATATGGGCCTTTAGCTATCATTCCCCATTGATCTCTCCCTAATCAAAACACCAGAGACGTAATCTAAACATAAAACCCTACCTTGTGATCCCAAGCGGACTATTGTCTCAACTAATTGAAAGGAAATATCAGATACTGTTCTTCTGAAATATGAACTCGAGATTGAGATGATTTAAAATAATGGAGCTCTCTAGGTTCCAGTTATTATGGAATAATTTCGAACCTTTTGAATAACAACACCCATTTCTTTCCTGCACAAATTGATGTGTGTTGAAAAAACTATAAAAGTCGTTAGAACGATACACGTATGGCAAAAAATTGCCAGCGAAAACTTTTTTTCACACAGGGAAGAACAAACTTCCCCACTAAGAGCCTAGAGATATGTACACTAGTCTCCCGGTTGAACCGCCACTCTAGCAAACACCAGTCCACTGAATAACTTCATTTAAACATAAAAAGGCATATATAATTATATAAATTACACAAAAAGAGTTAAAATTTAAAATTAGCCTTATTTTGAGGATTTTATAGTAATAATAATATAAAAAAATAATTCAAGAATATAAATTTTAAGAACAAGAAAAGAACTTTAACTTATTTTTGTAAGACAATGCGCCAAATTTACATTAAAACAAATATAAACAAAAAGGAATGAACAAAAATTCAATACAATGATCCAAAAAAATATAAGCATACATTCATATAACACACAAATACAACAAAATGCATACGTATATGTATACATAATATGCAAAATAGATACTAAAAATCATAAACAAATTAAAAATTTATAAACAGAATTCAGGACAGGAAGCCCTGAACGTAGGGTATAAGTGAGAGATTTAATTTTAACTTAGATCGCACTTTAAAGCAACACGAGGGCTACTTGCAACGGGCCTCATAATTTTAAACCATGGTCATGTTGGAGCTTTGACAGCTTTAGCATGTAACATCCCTTTACATGGCCAGTTCTTAGCTGAGCTAGGTGTGAACCACAATTCGATAACGCTGGTCAAGAGCTCTGGATCATGATTAGTAGGGTAATAAGGTCACAATATAAGAGAGAAGGGAGGAGGGAAATGGAGCTTTTGAAAAATGGTAATTGAATGGTATCAATAGTTTTTACAGCGATTTTAAGGAATCCGATTACCTTAAAATTGCTAATTTTGCCTAAAACCAACAAAATGATTAGTTTATGATTTTATTTTATAATGATTTTAATCTTATGATTTTATTTTATAGACCATCTTATTAGCTTTATAAAAATACCAAGTTTATTATTATCCGTTCACTACAACAAAAACTACAAGTGTTTTAGTAAAAGCAGATGCCATTACTTTAAGCAAGATGTCATACTTTAAAACGCGTTTTACTCGAAATGTGTGTGTTTTTTTAAATGCTCAAACTGAGCCAGAACGATGGCTAAAAAAGTTTCGAAAATAATTATTTGAAATTTTTTCTGTAAGTTCTGTATAATATTAGAATTGTTTTAACTTTCAGATTTATCAATCACTGTTTTATTACAAAATTTGCAGTCCCTTATGTGAATATAATCACTGTCTTTTTAAGCATTTTCATATAGTATCCGAGATAAAGTGCTCTAGTTTTTGTAAAAAAGAAAGTACCTCTTATCCTGAAGGTCATTTCAAAAAGGAATAACATAGCAACATATTAGAATTGAAAAATTGAAAATATGTTCATAAACTTTTGGTACAGAATGCGCCACGTTTATGTTATTTTTTGTAAATTTTTACCCATTTTTCCCCATCTTAGTAATAATAATTTCTTCTTCTTTTTTCTCTCAACCTTTTTTTCTGCTGGGGCGTATGCATGTGTTAGCTATTTCACATGGGCTGCAACATGAGGGTTAAAGGAGGGGGGGGGGGAGAATGCTTTAAGACCACAATAACATAGAAAATTTAAAATGTGAAAATTGATCAAAATATCAAAATTCCTATTTTGCTTTTTTAAATTTTTTTTTAAATATTTTTCTTTTTGTCACTGAATTTCTCTAAATTGGAAGCATTTAAGAATTACACTTTCACAATTTCTGCATCAGTAAACGGTTTCATATGATTACCAATGATGTAACAAATTTCATAGGGTGTTTTTGTTATCGATGTGACATTACTACTGACAAAACACATTTTTGCTGTTGTAAAGATTATTCAAGAAAGCCTATTTATCATCTCTTGAAAAAGATCTTCGAGGAAAAGTATCATTGACCGATTCCTGTTTATTGGTATTTTTTAAATAAGCTTTCGTGAAATATATCAGACAATTACTGAACCATGCTTGGTTTTCACTACAAAATAGTCAACTTCCCAATCGTCTTGAAACAATCTATTTTCTTCGAATATTTTTCACTTGCAAGATATGAAAGATAGTTAAAAATTAGTTCCACTCATAAAATGGTCTCTACTCCCCTGTTGTCTATTATCACTAATCAGAAAAAATATATCAATTCGCACCCATAAGACATCTACAGTAAAAAGCAAAATTGATATATTTGATTTTTAACAAAGAATTTCTCACCAAATATTGATAATTAAATTAATTCCTCAGAGCAATCGGCCATGACCGGGCCGCAGGTTAAGTATCGCTGCTCTAGGCTAAAACGAATCTTATCAGTTAGGCATCGCATGGAACTTGGATTTAATTACAGACAAAAAAAAATCATACCATGCTACCTCGAGTCTACGCCACACTACATCGGACGTAATGGTTGGAGATTGGTAACGGACCAAAGAGTTTGTTAGTAATTTATGAGCAGATGTTTTCAATGGGTGAGAAATCTGGAAAACTGGGTGGCCAGGGTTGAACATTTGTTCGACCTTTGCCACCGAGGGCAGACGAACGTACACGTACGTCAGGAGACAAAGAGCAATATGTGGTCTTGCATTATTTTTAGAATGATGACGTCACCTAGGCCTTGAGGATAGAGCACAGCCTTCGGACTTTAAGTCTGAGAAACGTAACAGTAACTGTACAGCTTAGGGACGACGGGAACAAGATGTGTTCTATTCGTGTATCCAATGGCTGCTCATACCAACACATCCAGGTTTAGTGACCGTATGACGGTATCGAATACAAATAGACTACGTTGTTCTCTGTGCCTCCAGGCATGGATCCTACCATCATGATGCGTTACGTAGAAACAGGGCTCGTCTGAAAAGACGTCGTGGTGCCTCTTCTATATCCAATTTTAAGGTAGCGTACATCACCTTCACCGCTCATTTCTTTTAAGCAATATCAAGGAAAGCCACAATATTGTTTACCGAGCAGACAGTCTGTGCTGCTGCACACACCACCACTGTGTCCTTGTGGATAATCGTGCTGCAAACAAGCCCATTTTTTTCAATTCCTATATTAGTTCACTATCTCCCTATATATATTTATTTATCTTGTTCAAATTTTCAATCGTTAATAAAATACTTTTTATTCATCCACTCTTCAAATATATTTTTTTAAATTTGTAGTGGATGACACTATATGTTAATACGATTTTTTCAAATATTAATTCATTATTTAATTTAATTAACTAACTATTCTTTGAGATTTATATTTCAGTCGATATTATTCCTCTAGATGGCAGCACCGTTGGATAAAACAGCTTTTGTTAACCTGAATAATCACATGCTAGTTAGAAGTCAGCATTCCTTTTTACACCTGGTTTTAAAATAAATTCTTACCTAATTAATTCAACTTTTATTAAAAAATTTAATTATAAATTTATGTGGTTAAAAAGTTTTAATGTTTAATTTAAAAGGTGTTTTGCCGCTTAAAATAATATTGCGATTCTGTCATATGTATAAACATATTTGTGTGTATTAATTGTAATTATTTAAAAAAAAGTAACTAAAATAAAAAAATTCATTGTTGATCTAAATAGGAATTGGCTTTCATTTTTTTTATATTACTTCTTTGACTTAAGTCCATGATGTGGATGCACGATCCTTCTATATCGACCAGGCAACATGTACATCCATTCGAATGTTAGAACGGGTGGACGTATGGTATGGCCCTCTTGAACCCAACGATTTCATAATCGCATAACAGTCGATGGATTCCGACACATCGCCCTCTCATTAGACAACGATCCAGCTGTTATATAATTCTGACGAGCTAGAAGCCCCTTGTCCTTATACGAGATATAACATTTATCATTTTATTTATCAAATGCCTGGCCATTGACCATCAGGTCCTTAGGCAACGAGCTATCCAATATTTTTTTACAATATATAGTCCAAACTCTTAAGTGCAGAGCACACGTCAAGATAGGCAGTAGAATGTATGTTACTTTTTGTGCATACTGCCTATAATATCCACAGCATTTACAAACGATCTGAAAGAAATCCATCCCATTTTTTTTACAGATAAAACTGATAGTTACACGCAAGCTCGTCTTAAGGGATGGATCAACTGGGCCCGGGCCCAGGGCTTCGGCCGCAATGAGGGTCTCGTCTCGTTCTCGACTGAGACTTAATAAGATAATATTTCGAATACTTCCAATGGTCAAAGGTTATTCCTGGTTGTGTTCTTCGAAAAACGAGGAATTTCGAAAAAAATTTCAACTGGTTACATTTGATGACGTCATTCTAGGCCTACCACCATGCACCATAATTACTCTTTCAGTCAAAAGGTTCAGTTGGACGAGCCGGTTTGTGCCATTGTAAATCATGCACATTTATTTGTTTTGCGTTATTGTTTGAACGAATATTTGATAACGTATGCTTTTATAAATCAAAAAAAGGGGGGGGGGTATATTTGTGTAGGGGCTCAGGGTCTACTTTTGAGTCGAAGCCCAGGGCCTCGAGAAGTCTTAAAACATCCCTGGTTACATGGAGAATGGGAGTGTACGTGTATGCGCATTTTTTTTACGAATGTTCATCTAACAAACTTCTCACAGAAAATTAAGTTATCAATGAAAAAAATTGGAGTGTTAAAAGTTTAAGGCTTGATATTCCACATAACAAGAGTAGGGATAATAAAAGCTGATTTCTTTTCATTACTTTAAATGCTTGAAAGGATCTATCAGCTGAAATTACCTAGTTATAATTAAACGCAATTGACTTACGGATTATAGTTTTTTTCCTTCTAAGTCATAGGATTAAACTTGAAACTAAAGCTTTTATTCTTCTTTGCAAAAAATCAACAATATGAACGTGGGTAAATAGTTCTGTCACATTTTTCGATTTAATTGATTAAAATTCATAAATGCTAGATCTATTCTAAATATAACTTTAAAAAATGTTAAGTTCTTGTAGATTTTCCGGTCATGAAAATTTGAATTTGTTTGCTTTAACGATAATAAATAAAAGTATTAACTGCCGTAAAGTCTAATGTTTTCTTTTTACACTGTCGCGGAATTTCTTAAATGGAGGTATGGGGGTGCACCGAATTATGAGACATTTTAGTAAAATAAAAAACTTGATTTATGACTATTAAAGAATTATCAAATTCCAACCTAAGTGAAGGGAGCTGTCAGCTTAGTTACTAACTTAAATATCTACAAGAACTGATTCAGTTACTTAGCATTGAAGAATAATTCCGCAGCAATAATCATCTTCCAAAGTTGGAACACGTTGGATTTTTCTACTCTCGAACTACGGTAGCTTTAATTATTCTATCACTAACCCTTTAGTTTCATCTTCAGCGTGACAACACTCGCCAAATTCTCTCTGCTGTCTACTTCTTCTGACTTTACTCATTAACATATATAATTCACGGTTTCTTCACAGAAAACGGCTTTATAATCATACAACAGTTTTAAATTTTTTTTTCTCTAGAGGTTTAGTAAGAGAGCAGCAAATAGAACCCGAACAACACATGCAGGAAATCCCTTTTAAACAATTATATATTTCTTAAGGTATCCGACTACTTTTTTAAAAAAAATCGAGATATGTGGATATTTTTTGTTTAGATTTGTTTAGTACATTTTAAGAAAAATGTGCTAAAATTAAAAAGAGAAAAAAAATTATTATTACTAAAAATGGGTAAAAATTTACAAAAAATAACATAACAGCGGTCCATTTTGCACCAAAAATTTATGAACAAATTTTCAATTCTGATGTGTTGCTATGTTATTCATTTTTGAAATGACCTTCAGGATAAGAGATATTTTAATTTTTACAAAAACTAGAGCACTTTATTTTAATTATTATATGAAATTGCATAAAATAACAGTGATTACATTAATATAAGGGACTGTAAATTTTGTAATAAAACAGTGACTGATAAATCTAAAGATTAAAACACTTATAATAATATACAGGACATACACGAAAAATTTCAGTTAACTATTTTCGAAACTTTTTGAGCAACCGCTGGTCCCGTTTGAACATTTTCAAAAAGACACATGTCGAGTAAAACGCATTTTAAAATATGACATCTTGCTTAAAGTAATGGCATCTGCTTTTAATAAAACACTTGTAGTTTTTGTTATAGGGAACAGAAAATAATATATTTAGTATTTTTATATAGCTAATAAAATAAAATCACAAAAAAATGTCTATTTTTGGCAAAATTCACAATTTTAGGGCAGTAGGATACCTTAAGATTTTGTTTACTATTTAATTGTGAGATAAGATTACACAATTTTAACTTTATTAATTAATCCATAGGATAAAATAAACCCCTCATGTTTTATATCTATCAACTATCATTTCGAAACAAAGTAAATAAGTATGATATATCCCTCCTTACTCAAATTGAAATAAAACTTTGCTCTCTTTTTTTCTTCTTTTTATGAAAATAGTTTATTTTGTACGGTTATTCTGATGTATAAGCACTTCAATCGATATAGGATATCAGTATCGATACAAACTTAACTTTATTAATCAATGTTAAAAATTTATATCAACACATTGAAGACGGTATGCATTGAATATATAACCTGAATTCCCGATTAAATCCTATAATGTCCTATAAAGTCCTGTTTTGAAAAAATATTTCAATAATACTGTTTGGAAAAAGTGGTTTATACATTCCGTAATGGTCGCCATCTGTGCAAATGTCATAATCTAATATCAACAGATGAAAAATATAAAACAGAAATCCACGTTTCTCATCTTCATAATGTTAAAAATGCACATTCGGTGTTTATTCACTTATTTTTCTTACACAGAATTTAATATCTTTTTACATTATTTTGTGATGGGTCTATACGGTTCCTTCTATTAACCTCCGGAGGAATTCTTATGGGGCCATTATTTTTTCAACCAACTTTCTCCGAAGAGAGAAAGCGTGATTATGCAAGTGAATATATATATATATATTCTTTATTCGCGAGTTTGAAAGTTAGTGAAGTAAGAATAGATTGGAAGGGAAACATATACATAAACAGTGTATGAAGCAAGAAGTCGAAATAGTAAGAAAGTGCTTAGTTGAACTGTTGGAGACGTGTTAAAGTAAACGCAAGGATTAGAAGAGCGCAAGAGTTCAGGTACTGTGATCTTTAATCAAGTTCATGTTAGAGAGTTATCTTATTAGTGCGGTCATTAAATAAACTTGCTCTGTATAAAGTTATTTTAAAGGTAGATCTGCATGATTGAATATATTCTTCCCACGCCATCTCTTCTCACCTTCGTGCTCTGACTGATCAAAGTTATCTTATTTAGAGTGTTATTTGTGTCTGAGTTGAATAGTGACAAATAAATAATTGAAGTTCATCATGTCGTCTGATCATTTAGTTCCTTCCACACCTCTAGCAAGGTCACAGGAAAGAAAGGATGTAAATTCTTTATAATTTTCAAAAGCCTTCTACCGTATACTATTAAAAATTTGATATAAATATCAAGTGCAACCTCGTTTCTTTCGAATGCAGTTTGGAGAACGTTGATTATAAGTTTTAATTAATTCGTTACTGTGAGGCACCTGCCTTGATTAAATTCTTATTTCAATATAATCAATATTATTTTACTGCTTCAAAAAATAATTGCAAGGTGTGATCTTTCCTAGTACCGGAAAATGAAAACAATTTTCATGAAGGTTGAAAACCATTTTTAGTTTATGAAAGTACAAGAAAATACATCAATTAATTGTCATTCATTTTTTTCTTGAATAGAATGTTATAAAAGGGTAATTGTGCTGAAAATTTTATTTTATTGTAAATTTATAATTTCTCAAAATCAATATTTTTTTTAAGCAAAAATCACATTTTTTCCCCCTGCTTTAAAGATTGGACAATCCTAATATCACCGTGTGTATAATTTTCAACACTCCATATATATAGTAAGTATTCTGATGGAGGGTTAAAATAGGTTTTATTACACCAGGACACTGTATTTTACTTTCGTCTTCTCCGTAATAAGAACATGATCTGTAGTTTTCACTGCTGGTCGATTTCACATTCTTTAGATCCATTAGTTATACAGTAGAACGTCGTTTATCAGAACGTTTACTATCCGGAGCGTCAAATACCGAACCAAAGTCCGGATACGTTTTCGAACAGTGCAATACTCAACATTTGTTTTCTGTGAGGCCAAAAATGGCGGGAAAACCCGAGGTGAGGATATTTGGGGATTTCAATTGTGTGATCTGGTAAACGTCTGCGCGGAATATTGGGTCAGTTTGTTTCCAAGTGAAGGGTTGTATATGTGCTCTTTTGTTGAGTTTTGTTGATGTAGAAATCTGGATGGCATGCGATGCAGAAGACTGTGGATTTCAAATGCTAAATAAATACGAGATAGTGACTTCCGTGCAAGAAGAATCCGACCCTGTCGACGATGAAACGGATGAAGACGAGGACGACAACAACATCGAAAGTAGCAAGGGTCCATCAAATGCTGACGCGTTTTTTGCGTTAGAGACAGCTATGGAGTGGTACGTACAACAATCAGAGAGTGCTGTCCTATTCAACTACTGCTGCTGAAGGGAATCAGAGACCTTGCAGTGAAAAAACGAAGGTGTTCAATGGTACAGCGAAAAATAAGGGATTATTTTCCACAATCAAGGTAAAATTGCGACATTTTGCCCCTATTTGGCTTTTTCTTCAAGCACGTTTCCCGCATGTGATGATTTTCAATATTTGTATAGTGTCCTGTATCATATACTGCATGGATCGCATTCGGTTTTCGGTTATCCGAACAATCCCGTATCTGAACGGTGTCCAGTCCCAATTGATTCGAATAAACGACGTTCTACTGTATTACTGGCCGCAGTTGCTTTGAAATAAGTTCTCAATAGCTTATTAATCCTTTTAGCAATGATGGTTCACCCTGGATGAGTAACTATGAACTTGTCATAAGATTGGATGTAACTGGTCTTTAAAGTACTCCCTCTTCACAAATGAAACATGTCGCAATATAAGTTAGAAACGCTAATAAACATCAAAAAGATATCAGTAGAAAGCGTTTGGAGAAAGTTGGCCAACTACTCCGAGTCACTTTGCTCCGATCACCAATGTCAAAAGTTATTGATTTTTACAGTTAGATTATAAGAATAAGATAAAAACAAATATGTGATAATGAAAAACACATTGTCTAAAGAATTAGTCGGCAACCCTGTAGCTGCGCTGTGCCAAACCAGTCTACCAATCAAAGCGTTAACCAGTAGGAAATATTTGAAACACACACACACACAATTCGATTCTTGTGACACTGCATTCAGAATTAGGGAATAGAGGTCAAAAATAGATTTACAGTTTCGTTATGTATTATAATAATGCATCGTTCAAACATAGTTATTAACATATAAAAATAAGCAATAAATAAATAAGTTAAACTTGTGCATATATTATGTATCTTTTAAGAATATTTATAAAAACATGAAATAAACAGCATAAAATATAAGGGTTCATGCAACATAGTTAAATACAGATTTAAATTTTTACTATATATTTACAGCATCTTAAAGACATAAAATATAACTATTCCTTCAGCATAAAATAAAAAATTAAAATTGTGCGTATATAATATGTATTTCTTAAGAATATGTATAAAAATAGTCCTTAAAATAAAAGTCATTTTTCAAAATAGTTAAATAAACAATTAAAATTTTGATGTGAACGTTGTTCTTGCAAAGCTCTATTTAATATCGCAATACTAGAGGCATAATTTGGGGCTTTCAATTTGACAATTGTTCAGTTGTTAAACAACTTCTTTGGGGACTCAAAAGGTATTTCATATGAGAAAAAAAGTTGCTCACATGTATATGTAAAACCAAAAGTGGAAAGCACATTACATTCAGTTTTCTTCAAACATGTAACGCGAAGCAATTCGCGTTCTGAAGAATTGCTCCACGTGCCACATCTGGCATGCGTGGCATAGGTTGCCTGACCAATACGCGGCCAGCAGGGAGTTATGCTGTTGCCTGTGGAGATGGGTCAGATTAATACAAATGACATGAATCCTTTGTAGCAAAAAACACTACTATTGAAGTCTCTCAGTATATTTACAGGACTATCGTTTCAGTTTCTTTCATTTCTAACCAATAAAATTAATTTTAAAACGCGTGCGCTAAGCTTGCATGTGTGGGTGATCAGTGGAGAACCCGGATGTGTATTGAGGAAGTGGATACGTAATGCATCTCTAGACCAGTCTTCAGGAAGCTCGCAAAGTTATATCGGGCTTTTAATTGATTTCAGTCCTTGATAAAGTTCGGTGTTACTTTGTAGTTTCACACGTATATCACCACACAGCCCCTGGAGAGATTTTGCGATCAACATTTTAAAAAATACATATTTGTATAATAATTCAAACTTGTTTAACCAAGTATCCTGTTCATCATACCAATTACGTAGGTAAGTAAATCTAACTGTTATTTCTTCATTGTAATAATTAATATTGAACATATTTTAAACTGTTAGTAAATAACCATCGAGTAGCACACATATTATGCTTATCCGACCAAAATATTACGTAATTGGAGTACTGACATATACTGAGTACCTACTTTTAATTTGTAAGTAAAAAGTACAAAGTCTTTCTTTAGTACTGAAAAATATATTTGTTCTTAAGTCCAATGATTTTCTCGGAAAAGGAAAAGAATGTATGCACAGATATGGAAAAAAAGTTTATTTACAAATATTGCTTAATACTTTTTCAGCAGTGCCCTTACACGTGTCTGCTTCCTCCAAATATATCTTTTATAATTCTTAAATCTTAATTCCATTGCTCAGTTAGACGATTATATATCCGTTATATTTTTACGGTATTCCGTAAATTCAGTCCATCTTTGTTAGATTTTGATTTGTTTTCTTAAACGACACAGATGACATGCATACAGGACAAAAAAACATTACACAACTGATTCTACAAGCTAAAAAAAACTCAGAGGACTTGCAGCGCCATCTTCTTCACTTTACATTTAACTTATAACACACACACATAATATCCCTTCTCCTGCTCTAATAACATAAGTACACAATTACTTCAGCGCTTGCGGCGCCTTCTGACGTTACTAATTTGAAATATTTTGTAGTATTGTGTATTAGTATCACTAGAGGGTGTTTTGTTTTGTTTTATTTCAGAAAAAAAAATCTTGCATAGTCTTGCTAGTCTAAAATCTAAGGGATGTCTTATGTATACATACATAAAAAACTAACTCTCTCTTACACATTAATCCATAAGACATTAAATGTCTTGAAAAATTTACAACACGAACAACATCTAACAAATAAAGAAAGGTAGTTTCACTATGCAAGTTTTTAGTATTTAGTAGTGTTCATGTAAGATATAGTATACTTCTTAAGGAAGTTAAAAGTATAGTTTTCAACCGATTTAGATACATGTAATACCATTGGAAGGTATTGGCATGTTGAGCAAAATTTTCTATGGAACCTCTCGTCGAAAATGAATCGATTTCAAGATATCAGCAAATTTATGCCACTAGTTCTATATTTCTACGCGTAGACCCGAACTTATTTTCTACCCATGTTTTCGCAGTCACGAATAATGGCGGGTTGATTTCTTTTCTCATGTCAGTTGCTTCTCGAGCGACCAGTGGTTCCTCTAGAAGGAATGACCAATGACCAGGTCTAACGTTGATGGTGATTATTTTATAAACAATCACATTACAGTATGAGAACTCATCAAGAAGATTGCAACCAATCTACAAAACTACAAAATCTACAAACTACCAAAACTACAAAACTTCTCCACTAAGCCGCGCGTACCATGCCAACTTTTCCTCCCGTAGTACCAGGTGTAGAGTTAGCTCTTGACAAATTACAAACTATTGATTATTCTATATAACTGGCAACAAATGATACTTTTTACTAATATTTTTTCTCTTACTGTTTTTTTTATAAATTTCGAGACACCATAAACAAGTAATGCATAAATCTTTTGACATAAATTTTCCGGTATATTGATAAAGGTTTATTACCGATGGGTAGTTCTATTAAAATTTCGCTCTGCAAACTAATTCTTTTCTAATGTTACCACATTTGTCCAAATAGGGGAGAAACACTTCTTGAACTTCCCTATATACAAGTATGAATTTAAACAGTCCAAACCTGTTGTCAACTTGCTTCGGTTCTAATTTTCTCTCTAACTACTTATTATTAATCTCTGATAGTCTATCTTCATTGTTTTGAAGGCACTTAAAAAAGAATATGCTTGTGTTTCTGACGTTTTAATAATCAATATGCATTTATAAAAAAAAATGTTTTTTAAACTTTTCTGTCGTTAGACTTAAATTTGAATAGTGCTTTAACTATTACATATGCATAACTTTTTGAAGACTTTGCTGGCTATTTATATTTTCAACATTAGTTATTTCCATTTTTTCAAACTTTAAATTTATTAATAATATTATGTTTGAGTAATTGATGTACTGTTATATGTAAAATTTATGTACGCATTCTTATAACAGTTTAACGACAACGGGCTAAATTCATGGGACGCCATAGTCACATGATAAATATATAATCACTTGTTTACAACTAATCTGTTCATACTAAATATTTTGCCCTGTTGCTAAATATTCTGCTTTCTGAAGAAACTTTCTTTTAATAAATTATAGTTTAAAAAAACAAAAAAAAAAACCTTTTATAGTTAATCGAACTATGTTGTAACTTAATCTTTTAGTCGCCAGATCTGGAATTAATCGCCAAATCTGAAATTAGTTGCCAAATCTGGAATAAATCGCCAAATCTGGAAATGGGATCTGAAATGAGTCGCAAGGTGTGGGATGAGATCTGAAAATGGGAAATCGTTAATCCTGATGATCATGATCAGGACAATGGAACAAAATTATTAAATTATTCTATTGGCATCGGTTATGGACAAGTGAGCAAAATTTCGAATTAACCTGACCTTTTAAAGTGGGTAAAAATTGAATTCAAAAGTTCCGTTGCCTACAAGTGAAGCTTATAAAAGGGTGTTAAAAAAGTACATATTTGTCAACAAAAACAACACACTTAGGTAAACAAAATGCACTTGATTAAAAATACATAAATAAAATTAGATTTTTTTTTTTAATTTTGAAAAATGCTTCGAAAAATCATAATATTTGAGCATCTTTACACAATTTAAACATTCGAATTTTTTTCCTAAATTTTACAAGTAGAATAACAAGTACAAGTCTAATGCTAGCCTCGAATTCGACGAAGGACACGTGATAATGATTATCATGTGACCGTCATGAATTTAGCCCATGGGATTAAAGGACAAAAAAGCAAGAAAAACTGAAAGGCAGATCCAGGATTGCCACTACGACAAATATTAGAAGATTAGAAATGATGCTCTGAAATTTTCCAAATTGTACGCCAAAATACGTTTACTGCCTTCAAAGCAGTGTTGGATAAAACGACATGGAGACCCCTAGGCAGTCGAATTCTCGGGGCCCTGTAACTTACTAATTTATTGCACAGCATTTTAAAAATATATTTCATTGCACAAATAAACTAACAAATTATCAACAAATTTAAAAAATATAACTAAACAATAATTATTTATAAAATATAATCTGTTATAAAAAACTAACCATTGCAGTAAAAAATAGTTAAATATTTGGTTTTCTCAGTTTTTGGGGGCCCCTAAAAAGCTAGGGGCCTATAGGCAATCGCCTACTCTGCCTAATGAGCAATCCGGCACTGCCTCTAAGCACATGGAAATTTCATAAATGCTGAAAACTCTAAAAACAGGATATTGGATTAAAAGACATCTCACTGTTAACCCAATTTGGATAACAAAAAATAAATCAAAAATAAAACTGAACAATGTATTACCCAAAACAAAATGAATGTAGTATAATCTTCCTATAAATAAAATTGGTTGTGCAATTACTCGTGCGATGTAATTCTCAACAAGAATAATTCCTGGGGTTTTACTCTTAAAATCACCAGCAAAACTGATATTTTCAGCAACTTAAAGTCGAATATATACACTAAGTTTTATTTCAAAAAGTAGGACTGTATAATCACTTGCCCAACTTACTTCTGAACCCTTTGAATGACAAAGTAAAAACAGTAAAAGGTACTCAAATTGTTTTTAATTATTAAAATCAGATAACACGTTTAAATTTTTTAAAAACTACCAGATGACGATGTCGACAACTGAGCTGGCACTCTATTAACTGACTTTAAATCGGAGTATATTTAATTGTTCCCTGTAAGTGGACTTCCAAATTGGTAAAAATCGATCCAATTTTCGATTCTTCACTTTTAGCATGTTAGCGATGCTTGCCATCATTGCTACTGAATGGAGAAAGAATTTTTTAAATTCCATTCATTTTTATGGAATATATGGTCTTTTCAGTTTGATCACGCCTTCTCTTTAAAGAACAATATCAAAAAGAGATTCATGAATATTAAAAAAATTATAATAAACATAAGAAAAATATTACTCCTCAGTTATGGGGTAAAAAATTTTTAGAACTACTCGTACTTGTCTTCTTTTATTTATTTGGACGTATATAGTTCGAGCGCGCGCGCTAAGCCACTGTACTCTTCAAATGGTAATTTATTCATTAAAGTTATTAAGCTGTGTGATCAAGCAGACTTATTTTATTATTTATATTATTTTATATTTAGATTTGCTGTTTATAAAGCTCTAGAGTTTTCATGACTTCAAATTGCATTTTCAGTCATATTTCAACTGATTGTATCAAAATATCAATTCTTTTCCCATGAAAATTTGTTTATAGCTGAAAATTAGGTATGTTCATAATAACAACTCAAAGAAAATCAGTTTATAACTTAAAAATAATATGATATCCCTTAATTATAGTGATAATTGTTTTCATTAAATGTGGTTGAGGACTTATAGTCACCATGGGCTTAAAAACCTTCATATAAGAGGATTTTATAAAATTTTTGTCGCTTCAATTTTAAAATGTTCCATGCGCAATACATTTTCCCCAATTGCAGTGAAAACTTGCACAAATGTTATGTAATAATATATGAATAAAGGCTATAAATGTTTTTTTTTATTTAAAGGTGGGGAAAATAGTAAAAAAAAAAAAAGGGAATATAAACATTTCGGTTAGTTTTTAAGGGGGAAAAACTGAAGATTTCAGCTTAAATAATTTTTTTAAAACAGAAATATGAAAAAAAAACTCTTTAAGTTTCATTTTTATGTATAAATGAACATTATGATAGAATATTGACCAAGTAAACTGAATCTGGTTGCGCATGGAACATTTTGAAATGTATTAGCATTTTGAATGATACGTTATGTACAAACATTTGAATATCTCATAGACCGTTAAAGATATTTTAACTTAAATTTGTTCACTGATATCTGTTAATTCATTACACATTTCCTGCTAATTTGAAAAAAAATTATTGGAAACTAAAAAAGCTGATTTTGAAAGTCCTCTGTACTCTTAGCCTTAAAGAGAGACACTTTACTATTAAAATAATATTTTAATTACTACTTTATTATCTATTACTTGAATTAAAACAATATTTTAATTTAATAAAATATTAAAAATAATTTTTTAATTCGATTAATGTATTTTCGAAATTAAGCTCGTTATGGATGAAAGCAGGCATGCATTGTTACAGAAGCAAAATTTAAAATTTATTAACTGATAAATTTATTGTTAGCCAAGAAAATATTTATCTCTGAACATTTTAAAACATCAAGAATATCATTCCATTTTCATCTAATTTCAGTCTACTTTTTATCTATGGCGTTTCGCAAGCGTTTGAACTTTTATTCCTTCTCGTTTTGAACTTAATTTAAATGATAGGCCTGGCTAATGAGATTTAGATAATTTAGAATGTCAATTTGCGAAAAGAGAAAATAGTCCAATAATGGACAAGTTGTTAATTTTCATTTTAATGGATTTCATTGAATTAATTTCTAAGAATTAATTATAGTGCTGTTACTTCTAAACAAAAGTTATTCGAAAGTTATCACAGGATATTTGTTTATAATTAACCGAGAATTGTGCGCCATTTTTTTAGTGGAAGATATTAATGGAATATTTTTGTTTATTTATAAGCAGATTTAAAGATCGTTTGAAAGAAACTAAACACACACAAGTTCTTACTTAAAGAAAGCTCAACAAATCTTGTAAATCTAGAATTTTTTTTTTTTTAAAAATTCGAGAATATCTTAACGAATAAATTAGAAAGAATGTTCTGTTTGAAGCACAGCAAAACTTATACACGTAGAAGATTCCAGCCAGTCAGTTTTTTTTCAATAATTATAAAAACCCAAACTTGCAAAAGAGTATAAGTTAAGTTTAAATAGTTACTTATATAGCTTATTCATGTATCCAAAGAAAAATTAAGTAGAAAGTATTCAACAACAATTTTGATGCCGCAATTTTTTTCGTTTTTGGAAATTGAGAGTAAGACTTATTTAAGTTATAAGATCTTATATATCACAAAATTTTAACTTAGTTCCGAATATTTTACAGAGACAGAATTCTTATTAATTACAGTGATATAAAAAGCTCAAGAAATAAAAATATTTTTTCAAAATTTCCTTCAGACAGTGAAAACTATTGTTTCTCAGAAATTTTAACTTATTCTATAAAGTTATAAAATATGATTCAAAATTAAAAGTTCTTTTGTGATATATCCCAACTTAACTACACGTTTAAAATATTTTAATGACACTTTTTTCCGAAGTTGTTTGTTAGTTAAAGAATACACCATTTTAACCAAACATCATTAATAAAATACAGAAACTCACTACAAAATGTTTTCGAAACACAGACAATTTTCTTTTCCACAAAAACAATGAAAATCGGATTTTCACTTGCAAAAGAAATTTAACAAATAAAATATTATCAAAATCCAATTATATAAATCTACGACGCTTCTCCTTTAAAACTAATTTTCACTTCAATTGTATTTTAAAAACTAATTTTCAGTTGAAACTGTATTTTTTATCGTAAAGTGAAATGAGTTTAATTTCATTACCTTAAAAAAAACAATGCTTATAAAATAAAACTAATTTCGCTACTATAAAAATAATCGCGACTTGTAAAATGAATTTAATTTCATTGTTTTAAAAATAAATAGTAGATGCAGAATACATGTACGGAGTTTAATTTAAATTACAGCATTTTCACAAAAAGGGTGTAAATGAATCGATAAAATTATTTCATCTGAAACAAAATTTAATTTTCATCCTCATACTTTTAATGTAGTTTCAAAAACAAGTTTAAATTACTTTTCTATTTTTGATTAATTTTACCAAAGTGAAAGCATTTATTTGTTTAACAGCGTCAAGTGTTTTATCAGAAGCGCACACAATTTATTTTTCTTTTCATTAATAGGAAGAATATCACTTCACTAGCGTAATAATGTAATTTTTCTATATAATAATAATATTTTTGTTTAAAAGCAATATTTATTTTTAAAAAAAATTTTATACATGCCCTTCTATTTAGAAACAAAACTAAAAAATAGTGTCAACATTGAAATAGTAATTTTTTCGTAGTAAAAATTATTGTAAAATCTTTCCTTTTTGAACACAATTCTGTACCAAATTGTATGGCATTTTCTAATAACACTTTTATTTAAAAACAGAATTCTAACACATAAAAACAATAGGATACATTTATGGTATCTCCCGCAATCTGAAATAATATTGTATTAGTGATCTGCAAGCATAAGTTATATGTAACTTTTCACATTAAATAAAAGTTTTAATCAAAAGTTGTCACGATAATAGTAAAAAAAATATAAAAAAGCAATTAAACAGCCATTTTTAGAATTTATAAATGCATATTATTGTTCAAATATTTTGTACAGGTTTTATAACACTGATCGGATCCACAAAATACAAGAAACAGAATAGACACACAAAATTAACCTTTTATAGGGATTCTTAAATAAAAACTATTTCTGATATTCAATTGTATGCTAAACTCAGATTGAATTTCTCATTTATCTATAATTATTTATAATATACCTTTATATGAAATATAAATAGCAATATATCTGAAATAGCAATATATCTGAAGAGGAATAATACATGTTGAAGTTCAAAAAATAATTTTTTTCAAAGACATTTTTTAAAACTAATATCGAAGGTTAGGAACATTTTAAAGCAAACCGCATTGAAACCCCCTAGTAATTATCAGACGATAAGAAACGAAAATGTCGATGGCGCATTGTTCTTTAAAAACAATGTAAACAATATCCTTTGATTTCTGATTGGATTTGCGTGTGGATTGCTTCTCTTTTAACATTCGTTCGTTGAAGCAATACGAGTGCTATTGGCGACGTACCTAGTCATCTTAAGCCATTGTCAAGTGATGAAGATGACACCTGTGTTGAAACTCCACTGTACATATTTGTTCCAATAGAACTGTATCCCCATATATTTGAAATATACTATTAGTTTTTGTAAATGTTATGTGACTGTAAAACGTGATTATCTTTCAACAAATAATGAAGCTATGTACTACACTTACACAACTATAGAGCATCTTCGTGATGTATTTACTAGAGTGCAGTAACATTATGAGACATCTAGGTTAGTGTATTTTTCTGTTATTTCTGCTTTTTAGACTGAGAATTCTTGAGTAAAAGGATCAGAAATCAAATGTAGATCTCAAACACCAGGTTCTCGTAAGGCTCCGAGAACGAGAACATTTTAAAAACCTAACATGCAAAACGGGTTCATTTTAAATATAAATGTATGTATTTGGAAAGGCATTAAAAGCAAAACTTAATTTTTAAACTTGATTTTCTCAGTTTTTAACATTCATACTTTCTTACAAAAAAAATTTTTTTTTAAGTTCCGGTTGCAGACGTATGATATTTTAGATGAGTATTTTAATAGTAAAATTTTTTATTATGTGCACCTCAATTTTATGAATTTGACTAATAGGTCTTATTTTGTAACATGATACAAAAAGTTAAGGATTTAATTTTAAAAAATATCTTAATAAGAGATAAAATTAAAATTTTAGATATGTAGAAAACAAGCATTATTTAGCTCAAATTGGCATAAGAGTGTAGGATGTATTCTACAGCTTTCAAATATTGTCTAGTAGGAAATAGGTAGTAAGCTAATTTCTTTTATACCATGTATATTGTTTAACATTCAATTCAGTTTTTAATTAAAAACTCCTGTTTAATTTGAAATGTATTTAGCCGAAATTATTACCCAATTTATTTTTTAAAATGCAAGTAAAAGTTTATGGGAATACATGATAAATTTATATTAAATACATTTCAATCAGAGATTATTTAATAAAATTTAATTTACTTAACTTTCTGCTTGAGTTTCTCCATAGAATACCTGAGACAAAAAATTCCTCCTTTGAAATAATTATAAAGTAATAATAACAGTTGGCAATCTCTCTTACCATCAGAGAAGTTAAAAGTTTACTTATTTTTAATGTATAGTAATTCTTGTTTTGTCATACAACAACTTTTTAAGGACATTGAGTTCCAACATTGAAATTAAAAAACTCTAATTCTAAATCCAAGTACCCCAGGACAGTGATTCCCAAACTTTTTATCACCGCGGACTGGTCAACGTTTGATATTCTTACCGCGACCTACTAAGAGGAAGAGGTTTATTCTTTATATTTTAAATTGTGTTTTGATTCAATAATTTTGATTTACTTGTATTTAAATATGCTTTCAGAACAAAATATATTTACGCCAAAAATTGAATACAAAATGATTTAATATGGTATATAAAGATTTCCATAAAAAGTCGCACAAACCCAAGAGAAATACGCCATAGTAATAAAATAAAAATAATTTAATGTTCCTTGTGTGGGCCAGTACTATATGACCCATGGTACTGGTCCGCGGCTCGGGGGTTGGTTGCTCGGTTCACCCAATATTCATTTGTTTATCTTAACAACTTTAGCACAACTCTCTCAAATAGTGTTTGCCATTAGACCTTGTAATTTAAATCTCTATCAAATTAAGAAAACGACACTAGAGTTATATTTCTGCCGTCCTCTGTTCATCTCGCGTGAAAATTACAGTCTTTAAGAAAAATATCGATGTATAAAATTTGCAATTTTTACTTTATAATGAAGAAAACTTCAAAATTTTCAATAAATTTAAATATATTGACGAAAAATCAATAATAACTCTCCATTTTTAGTGAATTAAGATATAAAATTTCATCAATTTTTTTTTACAGATTAAATATCAAAATATTTTTAGAAATAAAATGTATGTTTAACTTTTTTTGCAGTCCTCCCTTCATCTTGAATGAAGATTTTAGTCTTTAAGTAAAATATCGATGTAAAATTTGCAATTTTTACTTTATATAATGAAGAAAACTTCAAAATTTTCAATAAATTTGATTATATTGACGCAAAATCAATATTAACTCTCCATTTTTAGTGAATTAAGATATAGAATTTCATCAATTCTTTTTTCACAGATTAAATATCAAAATACTTTTAGAAATAAAATGTAAGTTTCGCTTTTAATTCGTAAATTGCTTTGTGTAATAGCCTTTTGTAATAACCGAGTGTTGAACAGAAGTAATTTACGAATACGTTTTATTTTGTGTAAAGTATATATATATATGTATATAAGTAACTTTACAATATACACCTTTATAAGAAATATACACCTTTCTGATGCTGCGAAACAGTAACAAAGACAAGCAGTGATCCGTAAGGTAGATGTACGCTTAAAGTTTGTTGCCGTTGATGGAAGTAAACCTGGCAATAGCCACAATGCAAAGCATTTGAAGTTCTTTTAAGATAAATGTGCTTTATGAAGGACCCAGAAGGAAAGCGTACGTCCCTTTCTTTTCTACTAGAAAAATGTTATGCGAACCACTGAATCACTTTTTTGGATATGTTAACTCTTTGGCTGATGCCACTGTTACAGGACCGCCATTGACAACTTCTTTCTCCAATTAGACGGCGCATCACCACAATGGTCAGTCCATGTGCGAGATTACATCAATAAACAGCTTTCTCACCTTTGGATTGGACGAGCCTCGGACTACAACATGCCACTCCACCAATGATCAGCCAGAAGGTATGGCTTATTTCCACCAGAGGGATGAGTGAGTGAGTGAATATTAACGTCGCACTATTAAGCTACTCGAAGGCTTTTGGAAAGGAACCTTGAAATTTTGAGTCATGGTCAAATAACAAAGACGACACCTGAACTGGCATCACCATATAGTTCCCCACACACCAACGGTAGGACGTTTGAGTCTCAACAGATTTAACGTGCATCACCCGCTCTCACACGGCGGGTCTTCAATGGTACTAGGCATGAACTCATGACACGCTGGCCTCTAGTCCGTTACCTTGACCACTAGACTACGGTGGCGACCATCCTGTAGGGTGTGTAAGGACAGTATTGGATTAAACGACATGGAGACCCCTAGGCAGTAAAATTTCCGGGTTCTGTAGCCTAATAATTTATTACACAACATTTTAGGAATATATTTCATTGCACAAATAAAGTAACAGATTATCAGCAAATTAAAAAAATATATAAATAAACAATAATTATTTATTAAAATTTGCAATAAAAGAAACTAAACCTTGCAAAATATTTGGTTTTGTCAATTTTTGGGAGCCCTTAAAATGCGTGGGGCCCATAGTAAATCACCTACTCCACCTAATGAGTAATCCGGCACTGTGTAAGGGACAAGGTATTTTGTCCCTCCCTTTTCTGTTGATTTAGGGGAGCTGAAACAGCATATCAAACCGATTTCGATGGACTTGATTCGGTTACCTTCACACGCCATTATGCTGAAATGGATTATCAACTCGTTGTGTCTCGTTTGACTAAGGGTTCAAACATAGAACATCTGTGACCGTCTCTAACTAAACTTAAAATAATCCCATATAATTCTGTTACAAGCAACACATAATATCTTACGTCAGTGCTTCTCAAACTTTCAATATTTGTGACCCAATATTCAATCATAATTTTCTTCACCCCCCCCCATACAATAACAATATATTGAATTAAATAATAATATACTTTGATGCTAAAGCTACAATACGACTTCAACCTTTTAAGGTCCACCGGTGTATATAAACGTTTCGCTCATCCAGTGCGTTAATTGCCCCGGACGTATATATACGTCTTTCCGAAGTGTAGTCATTCTGTGACTGCTATCCATAAAATTACTCCGAAGGCGTTGAATGCAGTAAAAGGACTTTGACAGTGTTTACAACAGATTTACTTATTTCCGAGAATTTGCATATTTATTCCTTTTCTACCCCACCACTACCACATACTCTCGCCGACGTATTGGGGGCATTGGAGAACGAATCGAGTAATTTTCAATCAGCATTTAAGGGATTAATTGTAAACTATACAAATAACCGAGATAAGTGTTGATTTTTGTAAATATATATATGACAAGCCACTGGTAATTATTAAACTTGTTCCTAACTTAGTATTGTTAAATTAATTATAAAAGACACATTGCACAATACTGATATATTTATAAGTGTATTATATCAGTGTAAATGTGTATATATTTTTTTAATGTCAGAATTATTTTGTTTGTTTACTTTGAGTTAAATTAATAATTTCTTAAAATGATCTTTTGTTTTCGACTTCCCAATATGCTCGCATCCCCCTCCCAGGTTTATCACGCCGCCCTAGGGGGGTGCACCTCACAGTTTGAGAAACGCTGCTTTACACTGCTCTTGATTTATGATGAATTTCAGCAGTATACTTCTTTATGAACAACCTTGTATCACAAGTAACATTTCGTATCGGGTATAAGAGAAGAAAACAGAAAAAAGACAAGGAAGTCTCCTGGAAGACATTCCATTAATGTCTAAAGTGGTTGCTAAAAAAATGTTTTGAAAAATAAATTTTTGATCGAGGTCATTAGTTATAAATTTAAACGAAAGAAAAAAAAACTGCTGAAACAAAATATTTTGTATATGATTATGTATTCTTTTTTAATTAAAAATTACTTAGCTAGCTAAGACATTTTTAATTAATGCTTTAAGAGCCATAAAATGGAACATTTATATGAGAGAAAAACATTTCTCGGTAAATAACATTTCTTAGTCACTTTCAATTAAAATTAACTTCATGTTATTTTTTTTCTTTAGGATCAATCCAATTGCATATTATATCCGTTTCACACATCCAATTGTAAGATATTCTTTTAAAATAAACTTATTTCAAAATATGCCGTTGTAAAATGTAAAATAAATTCTACATTCAAAAAAATAATTTATAACATAGAACAAAACAGAAATGTAAAAGTTAGTACACATCATGTATTAAACATATTAAAAACATAGATAGCAAATAAAAAAGAAAATTTCTGCTATAAATTATGTTCTATAGCACTAATAATTGTTACGAGATAAACGTCAAAAACTTTTGTGGTTACATACATTGATGGCAAGAAAGTAACATTGAAAACCATCGATGGTTCAAAATTATGAGGCTCGTCGTCAATAGTTCTCGTATTCGAAGTTCAATCGAAATCGAAGTGCGTTAATAATCGATTAATATATAAATTGGAAACATCGATGTCATTTCGATTTGTAATTTTGAAATTGATTAGCCCTTTACTGAACTAATACCTATAAATGGAAATTTCAGTATAATTGCGTCTTTTATATGTTGATATTACAAACATTTTTTTTAATAATCAAATTATTATACATGCTCTAAGCTAAATATAGTATGAAAAGGCTTTTTCTTAAAAAGATAATTTCTTTATGTATCATAGAAAAGAACGTAAAGCTTACAAAAATTCCAACAAAAGAAACAAAAAAAATTCCCTTGAAAGTTAATGGGCTTTAATAACTATAGATAAAGAAGAAACAATATAAAAGGAAATATAATCAATGCATTAAAATGCAATGCCAAACAGTTGCTTTGAATCTAAAAAAATAAAAAGTGGAATACACCATACTTGTCCCCTTTTGTTCTAAGTTCTTTCTGAGATGGCGTTTAACATCTTTAAGCATGAAACTAATAATTAAATCGTCGACATCTTGTGACTGCTTAGTAGATGGAAAGACCAAAGAAATATGTTTCAATACATTCTAATCATACAAAAAAAATTAAATGTTCCAAAAAATCAGGTAAATTCTTCCATAAATTAACTAATCCCCCCCCCTTTTTTTCTTGGAAAGTAATAAACTTTTCCGTAAAATATATTTTAATTAATCATCAAATAAAATATTTTTAAGTTATTCTCGAAAGCATGCTATTAAGAGCATTTGAAAGATTAAGCTTTCTTACCCCTTGTCCAACAATAACACATTTATTCATCAATGCTTTTACAACCTGTTAACGCTTTTGCACTTTTATCATAGATCGATTTGCATAAAAATCTCATAGAAATTCAACTGCGATAACTAATGTGCCATTGTATCCTATGCATAATATGTGTTACACCTTTAAGCCACTTTGTGATGCTGGTACCATTTTTTAAAATAAGAACCCGTAAAAACTATCAAATGTAACATACGCTACCTTTTTCTATATCCATAGAAAATGACATTATACAAACTTTAAAAAAAAGACTATAAAAGATAAAGAATAGCTATTTTGTCTAATTCATGCGAGAGAAAAAAGAAAGGGGGGAGGGGTTAAGGGTGTAACAGCCCAACTTAATGTACCTTGCCGTTACCCCTAAACAGCAGCTGTTTCAGTGACGGTTATGAGTCCTCGCTTGCATCGTTGGTTGCACCCCCTCATCGCTGCCTCCCTTGAAGCAGAAATGTCGTTTAAAAAAGAATATATTCAAAAGAAATATGTTTTTTGAGTCTTTATGTATTGTGCCGTTTTACTTTAAATCTACGTAGGTTTTTAAAATGGTTCCAGATTCTTTTTTTTTTTATTTTTTTACAAGTTCGATGTTTTTGAAAAATATCCAGACGATTTTAGAATTGCCGTTGAGGAAAAAAAGAGGGCGAGGTATACTTAGCATAAATTTTTGAAAATGTTCTTTCGAACTTTTTTGAGATACTAAAGGCAGGTATGGGGTTCTCTATTTTATCTCCTGTTGTTGCTGAAGCTGTCGTTAATTCATCAATTTAAAAAATATTTAAAGCATCTTGTTAACTTAAGATGATTTAACTCCTCGTGGTCTTAAAATTTTCTTATTGCAATACTTATAATACCTACGATCTTTGGCAGCTTATGGGTCTAGAGAAAATGTTTATTTCTTTTAGATTTGGTTCGCATCAGCATTATCAACAAAAAAGTGTAAAAGTTTTTTTTAGCACAATAACGACTTTTGTATAAAGACTCTTATTATAAAAGGATAATTTTTCATATAGTCAAGATTTTTTTCAGCAATGAGCTTTCTCAATACATAGACTACCGACCGTTACCCACCTCTTCCTGGGTATTTCATGACTTCGTATGATTATATTTACGGTTTTCAAACTATTGATATTTAAATCCTAGCATTAAGCTTTCGATTATATTGAAAACATTCAAATAGCACTCGCCTCTTGATTAAAAAAGGCCCGGACATGAGTTTCAAAAACGGAATTATAATTATTCTTTAGTCCCCCCCCCCCCAAACCTTTTCCTCCATTCCAAGTCGATTTTCACAAAACTCATTTTTAGCGGTTCTCTAGGCAATACAGTGAGAATCGCTTAACGCGAAATTGAGGGAGACTGAAATGTTTCTTCGTGTTAATTGCAAAATCAAATTTATATTCAACATAATTAAGTATTTTAGAGTACATTTTATTTATATCGATATGTGTATATGCATGTATTTAATAAAAACTGTTCAAACATTTGCGTCATTTGTTCTTTTTCAATTCCTACTATTAGTAGTTCACACAATCTCCCTACCTATACCTATATCTTGTTCAAATTTTCAATCGTTAATAGAATACTTTCTATTCATCCATTCAAGTTCAAATGTATTTTTTTAAACTTGTACTGGATCACTTGATGTTAGTACAATTTTTTTAAATATTAATTCATTAGTTAAACTTAATTAATGAAAAATTAGTAACAAAAAAAAAAAATAATAGTCCGACACCATATATAAAAAGGAAAATTGCTCGTTGTGTCCCTGTAGTGCAATAAATAGCGCGTTGGATTTCTAATCCAAAGGTCGTGGGTTCGAATACTACCTGGGAGGGCCTAACTTCTGTGCATGGGATTCATGTATGAATAAATAGTAACAAACAAATATTAGAGCCCAATACGATACATAAGAAAAATCACTTTCTATTTTGCTGCTTAATATTGTAATTCTGCCATATATATATATATATATATATATATATATATATATATATTTTATATTAATTGTAATTATTTAATAAAAAGTAACTAAAAGGAAGTTTTTCTTGTTGACCTAATTAGGAATTGACTTTTAAAAATTTTTTATGATACTTTTTTCACACACAATTATTATTGAAAAAATAGAGTTTGCATTACCAAAATCTTTACAAATTTCTGTTTTCGTCTTTTCTTTTTGATCAACAGCCTTAAGAAGCTTCATATTTATTTCAAGACAAATAGCATTTTGCTATCCCACTTTAGCTTTTCGCCATTGTGTTTGAAAAAAAATTCATCGAAAGTAACAAAAAAATAATGCGAACAAAGCTCATTGATTTTTATTTGTACTACGATGCACTCGTTAACGAATTTCAAAGCCAACTGATGAGAGTTGAGATGTTTTTGTGTGGCGTTTGTAAGGATTGAGGGTGAAAGCAGCTTAGATAAAAAATAAAAAAAAAATAAAAACTATCTCGTGTCGCAGGCTGTTCCGAGGGTATTTCAAAGCCAATTTAGCCTCTTTTCTACGAAATATATGAAACAATTTCTCTTTCATTTCACACCCCCACTAAAATATAGCCAGCGAAACTGGTGTTTTTCGGTTTTTTTTTTTTTTTTTTAATTTCTAGAAAGGAAATCTTTTTGCATGTTGAATGACTTCTGTTTCGTTAAAGAGAAAAAAAATTATGAAAATGCATAGTATATTTTCGGGACCATTGTATTATTTCACGTTAACCAAATTTATTCTTAAGTGTTTTCGTGTTTAACGTATTTTACTGTACATTTGGAAAATTTCAAATGAGTAGGTCTAACAGTTCAAAAAAGAGAATTTTTATTGATAACCTGCCCATAACCCCCAACAACTCTCTTTAAGAGTCGGTTTCCTCAAAATCCGTTCTTACCAGATTTGTACTCAATAAAGGAAGCATGTTTGCCAAATTTTAAGTTTGTAAATCTAATAGTTAAAAAACTTAATTTTACTCATGTGCATTACTTCTCTAAACTCCTCTTTTAAGGGTCGAGATTCACTAATCCGTTCTTAGCGAGTGTCTGCGTAACAAAGGAAACATGATTGCCAAATTTCAGGTCTGCTGGTCTAATAGTTTCGGAGATTACACCTGATGAGTGAGTGAATTACTTTTCTTATTTATATGTATAGATTAGAGTACAAATTAACTCACATAGATTATTAGTGTGCAAATTAACTCATTGGGGCATATATTAATTCACAGAAGTTAAAAATTATTAAGAAAACATAAATCTGTCGAAATGATTTTTGTCTTTATTATTTGATATCGTCAATCATTACTATGAATTATCAATTTCATACAACAATAAAATAGTTTCTACTTTTGATTTATTCTTGGTCACCAATAAAGTAATGGGAATTATGATACAAATCGATAAGATTCCAAAACATTAACACGGGTACTTTAGAAGATCTGGTACGGTATTTGTGAAATTCTGCAAAAGTACATTTCACATACTATGTACGGTAAAATTCATAATTCTTAGTAATTATAATACGTTATTTTAAATCCTCTTATTTGAGATATTCTAACTGAACAATTTGTAATTGTAGATAAATAAAACATGATTCCGCAGAACAAAAGAAATTCTAACCGGTGATGAATGCCGTGAAAGGAAAATTTTCAATTTTAAAATTTCTTATGAGTGAATATTAACGTCACACTGTCCAGCTATATGAGGGCTTTTGGCGATGGTCCTCGTAATTTTGAATCATGGTCAAATGACGAAGATTACACCTGAGCTGCCCCCCTCTCCTAACTACCACACCACACCAATGGGAGGACGTTTGATTTAAAGTACGTTCCTATATATCCTACATGGCAGGTCTTCAGAGGTGCTGGGCTCAAACTCATGACAAGCCAGCCACGATTCCGTTACCTTGCTCACTATGCTACCAAGGCCAAAATTTCTTTTGACAAATAATAATTAAATCTAAACCATAATAAAAGAATAATTGATATCTGTATTAAAAAAATTGAAATATATCCAAAAAACAACTTTTTTTCTCTTTCGAATTATCCATTTTGTAAATCTTACGTCGTTGTCGTGGGTTTGTGTCGTACCATCTAACTAGGTAAGGGCACAAAATTTTTATACTGATTTTGGCATAAGTGGTACTGTAGAAAGGTACCTATAGTGGCGTATAAAGCAAAAATTCGAATGAAATTATTAGTCGGAATAGATCTGATTTCAAGATATTGGCACATTTATGATTGCATGTAATAACAAATATATGAATATAAAAATTGGGAAATGAACGGTGATAATTGTTACATTCACCTGCACACACAATTCATGTGTATGAAAATATAGGTATATAACTCTACAGTTCCTAACAATTGCATAACATAAGAAATACGAGGGCAATTCGGAAACTAACCGCCGTTTGCGCGTGGCGCTGGAAGTACTGTTCGGAGCGCCCTCAATCGAATGCACGAGCAATCTCTGATTCAGTAAGCTTCCAGTCGGTGAATGAAAGTGTCGTAGGGCCAAGAGTTTGCTAGTTATAACGTGACAAAATGTGTGCCGCCATAGAAAATCCCGCGAAATATGAGGTTCTAGAAGTAGTAAGATTTCTTTGGGCCAAAAAAAAAACAACTGCCAGCAGCGGATATCCATCGTGCTGCAAACGGGCCAATCATTAAGAGAGAAGGTGGAGTGCGTCAAAGGATATGCTTTTTCAAGGACGGAAGAACAAACATCCATGAGGAATCACGAAATGGAACGCTGTCTGTAGTGAGTGCTGATCTCATCCGATTACCATCTAATCACTGCAATGAAGAAGTGGCTTGAGGGACAGCATTTTGCTGACGATGAGGAACTTAAAAACACTGTGACACATTGGTTTAAATCGCTGGCTTTTTATACAGAAGGAATTGGTAAAATGGCACGACAAGTGCTTAAATAATGGGGGAGACTATATTGAAAAATAGAAAAAAGTTCTACCTTTGATACGTAAATAAATTCTCTCTCTCCTAGTTTGTTTCTTACAGTGATTCGGAGGTTACTTTCCGAATAGCTCTCGTACAAATACGGCTCAGGTTTTTCACGTTCATTTTTATTCTTACAAAATATATATGTTGCTAAAAATATAAACAAAGCTTCATAAATTTTTTAAAAGATTAAAAGCAAATGAAAACAGATTTCAAAACTGACTAAACATTTAAAAGAGTTTATAGCTCGAAAAATCCTTATCGAAATAAAAAAAAAAATACAAATAGCCATAAATCAAATATTCTTGTAGCAAATCAGTAAAAGTAATTGGAAGTACTTTAATTGATTTGTAATAAAGAAATACTATAATACGAAGTCATTTTTATAAACATTAGTAACAAACTATTGGTAGTACTACTTTTGATATCAGCACGTTATCCGCCAAATAGTTTTAAATGTTCTCCCAAGTTGGGCGATAACATTGCAACCGGATTACCTTGAATTTCATCGCTTGGTACTGTGTTTACAGTAGTGCTTACGCATATAATCGGAATTTTTTATTGGATTATTTTTGCTGTGGTAACTATATCAATTCTGAGCAATTAACTCGATCATTTAAAAAAATTAACCATTTTTATATAGGAAGCTGTGGCATTCACGCGCGCGAACTTTTTTTTTTTATTTATTTATTTATTTTTTTTTTTTTTTTGCAATTATTTTTTGTGGAATAATGGATAACTCAAAAATTATTGGTGAGTACCAGTGTCTTTTTTAAATAGTATAAGGGCTCCGCATTTAATTATTAAGAACGAAAAAGTGTTATTTAAATTCGCAGTTTTGATCAGTTTTGTTTTCAAATGGTTCCGATTTCTTTTTTTCAATCTTAGTTAAGATTTTGCTGATTTCGACAGTTATGGAATATAGTAGACACGAAAATTGTTTCCAAAAATGTAAGAAATTTAATGACCAAATTTTTTATTGTAGATCTTACGGTGCTAATTCGCTTAGCCAAAATAATAAATCTGTCTGGCAGAATTCTTTTTTTTAATGGTAGCAAATTGCAAAATTCTTCAATTTTACTTTTAATAAATGATTTTATTTTTCACCTTCCTCAATAACCCATCGCATTCTTTCCTTAATACGTAATTCTTTTTTCGGCTACAAGTTATTTTTTTTATTTGTATTTTATTGCATGCAGTAGAACGACGTTTATCCGAATCAATTGGGACCGGACATCGTTCGGATACGCAATTGTTCGGACAACCGAAAACCGAATGCGATCCATGCAGTATATGAAACCGGACACTATATGAATAGAAAAAATCATCACATGCGGGAAACGTGCTTGAAGAAAAAGCAAAACAGGTGCAAAATGTCGCAATTTTACCTTGATTGTGGAAAATTATCACTTATTTTTCGCTGTACCATTGTACACCTTCGTTTTTTCGCTGCAAGGTCTCTGATTCCCTTGAGCAGCAGTAGTTGAATAAGACAACACTCTGATTGTTGTTCGTAACACACCATAGCTGTCTCTAACGCAGAAAGGCGTCAGCATTTGATGGACCCTTGCTACTTGCGTTGTTTTTGTCATTCTCTTCATGCGTTTCATCGTCAACAGGGTCGTATTATTCTTGAAAGGAAGTCAAATTTAGTCATCATTTAGCATTTAAAATCCACAGTCATCTGCATCGCATGCCATCCAGGTTTCTACATAAACAAAACTCAACAAACGAGCATGTATACACCCCCTCACTTGGAAACTAACTGATATAATATTCCGAGCAGTTGTTTACCAAATCACACAACTGAAATTCCCCAAATATCCCTCACCTTGGGTTTTCCCGTCACTTTTGACCTCATGCGAAACAACTGTTGAGCATTGCACTGTTCGAAAACGTATCCGGACTTTGATCCGGATATTTGATGCTCCGGATAATTAACGTTCGGATAAACGACGTTCTACTGTATTTGTTTTAAAACTTTTTTTCTTTTTGACTCATTTAGAAATTCTTCATATTCTATTTTATCTTGGTAGTCATATTTTTCAGCCCCATTTTACATGTGTGTGGGAAATGTTGTGTGTGTGTGTAAATATGTTTATTATTATTATTTTTACTTTCTGAATGTTTTTAATTGTACTGCTCTCATTTGCTTCAGGTTTTAGCCTTTTTTGCACTAGGCTACCATCTTGGATTTTAAAAAAATGCTTTCCGTTCAAGATATATTTGGAGTTACTATAATAGTGCCAAATTAAGGTTATGGTAGCGAAGTTGGGGTCAACGTGGATTAGTGTCACTGGTGACGAGTCGCACAGAGCAGTGGTCTCCCACCCCCGGGCCGTGAACCGGTACCGGTCCGGTATATCAAATGGTACCGGGTCACCCAAGGAACCTTAAATTATTTCAATTTATTTACTGTGATGTATTTCTCTCGGGTTTGTGTGACTTTAATTATATTCATTTTTGGTTAACTACATTCATTTTTGGTCTTATTTCGAAGGCATGTTTAAATACAAGTTAAATTAAAATTAAATCAAAACAATCTAAGATATATATATAAGCAGTCAACTTCCCTCCCTCTCAACGTGTTACGGTAAAATATTAAGCGTTGACTGTTCCGTGGCAATAAAAAAATGGTTGAGGTGCACTGGTCTGAAGCACGTTAAGTTTGATCAGATTCATGCAGGCGTGGTGTCGAAGTTTGGAGAGTGAGGTGCTGGAAAAGGTTTACTTGACCAAGGTTCAAAATTATGAGGCAGAAAATTACAATAGACTTAGCGTTTATTATGTATAACATTGACAAATTACCAAATTCATGTCAATTTCTTAAATTAGAGTTCCGTCGAATCATTTTTATTTGATTAATTTATACTTCTTTGGTATAATTCTCCTAGTTTTAATTCATTCGAAATTAATACATTAATCTTTCTAAACCTTTAATATTTATCCCTATTATGGAATCTTATTGGCCCAATTACATAATACTGAGAATATATCTTACATGTTGATAAATACTAAAATATGATTTTAAAAAGATGAGATTAAAAAAAGTCTTGTTTCAGAGTGCGAAAAAGATCTAAGAGCAATTTTGTAGATTTAGTTCAATACAAAATCGGTTACAAAGGTTACAGATGGTCACAAAGAAACTGAAACCTTATAAAACGAATGTTTTCCTGGAGTTAAGTTGGAGGGCTTCGCTCTGCAAATTAAACTATTGTAGCCAACAACAGGAAGAGATCTTGTAACATCAATATCCGGAGTCTTTTCCGCGAGCGAACGTCAGAACTATGCGTAGGTGCAATCAACTTGCCCTTAGATTTAAAAAAATAGAAGATTTTTAGAAATGTTACACAAATGGTTGAAAGTATCGGAGACTCAACAAGTTTTCTTACACGTTTCAAACGTTACATTTTATGCTTTTTAATTCATAGGACAAGCGTTTAAGTGGGCCTGGAGTTTTGTCTATAGCCTTTTTTAGAATTTCTTTTAACGTGTTCTTGTTAAAATAAAGTATAGCGCCAGTTCTGACGATTTTTCAATATGATAACAGTTTTATTCTATCAAATTTTTACATAGTTAAATTTTTTCTATTTCTTTTTTGTGGTTAATTTATACAATATTAAGGTTTTCTGTGGTAGCCCTTAAATTAATTTGGTGAACTACTTTAAAAATTTCAAAAATAGCCAGCCTGAATTCTATACTCTCTTTTTAAATCTAGTTTCTTATTCGTTATGATAACATTGAATATTTTTCCGTGCTCTAGTTCAATTGTCGAGAACAGATTTCTTTCTGATTAATGAAACTCTCTTTCTCACTCTTTAAAAAAACGAAAATCTTCCATATTTAATTTATGTGCGGTAGATATTTTAATTCATACAATTCGAAATAATTTCATGATGCAGACTACATTTCTTGAAATAAAATTGAATTCATTGTACTTTTATTTTTTATATTTTTGATCGTGTGGCAACAAAATTGTTTATGCTTAGAATTCTATTCAGTCAAGGAGATGCATTTTTTTTTGGAAGTTCAGTTTTCGATGACTACTTACTATACGAATAATATGACAGTTTATTAAGAAATAAATATTTTTATAAGTAAAACAGAAGAGATATATATAAGAATACAGAAAGCTCTTCATGGTGAGGATATTTAGAGTTGTTCTAGGTGATTCTGATGGTTTTCAAAAGAATTAACTAAGTAAAAGGGAACGATAATTATATTTCTTTTTAAGTCTGCTTTCCCATCACGAACAAACGTGTAAAGCGCCGAAAAACCACAGAGGTCTTCACGACGGCCGTTCGCACGACTATCTTTTCTTTTAATTTCTTTTTTTTTCTTTCATTTTCCCCTAGGCGCCATCTAGGGTAAGGTGGCACCATCTATTTTAATTGCGAATTCCAATCGGTTTTTCTCTTCTATGGATTTTAAACGATATTTTTCTCGTCTTAGTAACTAGAACTGGGAACACTTTACCTTTGGGTAACACTTTACCAGTATATAACGGGTTAGTTAGAGAAAAAATATTGTCCAGTTGAGCTTAACACAACTTGAAATATTAAATAATTAATATTTATTAGTTATTTAATATTTATCGAATCTCAAATTTTGTTTATTGAGACGAAGATCCTAAGTAAAATCTAAGTCATGTGTGAGCTATTGAAAAATGAATGCTTTAAAAAAAATAAGGAGGCCTTATTTAAAATTCGAATTTGAGCTTTGCACTAGAATGTTTAAAAAAGAAATTATTTTTAGATTTATCTAATTTTTTCAAATATAAATTATATAAATTTTTTTTCAGATATACTTTTGAAAATAACGCCTTTCGATATCTGTTTAACCAATTAGTATACCGATAAATAATATAAGCTTCTATCTAGAAAGCAATAATATTAGTTCTTATTTAAGACAAATGTAATCCAAGTTATATATTTGATATCATTTCTACCTATAAAAATTGAACATGTTTTTTTAGAATATGGGCATGAAATATATGAAAATATACTCATGTACTTAATTCTATGTATTTATCTCTTGGTTTAAAAAAAAAATGTGATCTTTTTGTTACCTAGCTTATGTGATGACTCAAAATACCATGACTCTATTTTTGAAATAATAAACTGTAAAGAATAAAAGCAGGTTTTTCAGTGCAAAAAAAGTAATTTTATCAGACATTTTATATTGACTCAGAAGAGCTGAGGGCACGATGGGTGTTATTTCATGGAAACTTTTGTTTAATTCTGTCATTCTAACGCTTTCCGGTGGAATTCACAGTAAAACAAAATCACTGACAGTGAGTTAGTAAAAATTTGAAATTTAAAATATACTTGAATTAGAACAAAGCGCCATGTAAACTTACGAATTAGTAAACACAAGAATAATCTGGTTTTTTTTTATCAGAAAATATAAAATTACAATTTTTTTTATAAATAAAATAACTAATTCCTTTTGATTAGTCAACTAATTCTCTACCTCTGACATTTTGCTTTAATAGGTTTCATTTGCTGTGTTCAGTCTAGAATAGTATATGAGGATATTCTTTACAAAATTGAAAAAGCGCAGATACCGTCGTACAAAAACAGTCGCTACCCAGCCTTTTTTTCCAAATGCTTCAGTGCGAATACTCTTTTTCTAAAATATGTTACAAAAAAGTATTTTTTAAATCTCATCAATATGCATGTCAACATTTAAATCCTAAGCGTTTATTTAATGCTGGATACAATATAAGTTAAATGAATTCCATATAAATTTGATTGCATTTTCATCTTTAAAACTTCACGTTTTCTGAGCAAGTTGCATTTTGAAAAAGATCAAAATAACAAAATCCTTTTGATTCTTTTATGACAATTGACTAAAAACAAAGAGTAATGTAATGAATACGAAAAAGGACACTAGAAACTCAAAAGAGCAATAAATCGATTCCTAACACTAAAAAGTACATAAAAAAGAAAAATCACAAGTATCTTATGAAATAAAATGTGTTTTTTTTTAAGTAGTGTAACCGATGTGAAAAGTCAAAATTTTGAAATATATGAAAATGCGTCATTAAGAAGTACAAAAACAAAATTAATAAATTTTGAATATGTTACGCAACAACACAAATAGAAATTTCAAATTATAGTCTACAGTCATTTCATAGGTGTTGTGTAACATTACTAAAATTACGCTGATATTGCCTACTTAGCAAGAAATATATCTACATGTGTGTAGTTGGTAAGATAATAATTGTAAAATAAAGTCATAATTCAAAAAAAAATACAAGAATCGTAAAAAATAGCTTTGAAAATTAAATGTATATTTTCATATTTTTAAAGTAAGCTTTAAAGAATTAAAAAATTTCGAAGTTCCAAAAAAAAAATTATCTAAAATTACGAATTTTAGTAAATAAATAAATATCTCGTCTAAACATAAATATAGTTATTTGTAAGTCAGTGTGCATTTTTAATGAATTTAACTCAATTGAATAAATTAATTATTATTTAAGTTTAATCGTACACAGGATCGTAAACAATTATATTACCTTTAATAAAAATGATTTTAAATGAATTTTAAAAGAATATTTCCTTTAATTTATGGATTTAAAAAATGCAGACGCAACCCCATTTTCTACAAAATTTAGAACAAGATTTGGGAACAAAATCTAGCAGTGGAAATCCATGGTAATTAGCTATAAATATTGTAAACAACTCTCTTGAGAATTTATCTGCATGAGATTAATCCGTAAGTTATTAATACTTGTGGGCTATATGGATCGATGCTATACTTTTTCGAAAAGTAATCTAAATAAAATGATTTTGAATTATTATTTTGAATTGCGTAATTAACAAAAACGTAAATTTTAAATTATAGCTGTCTAAGAAAATATTACATAAAATTTATATAAAACATTATATTCATATAAAGGGGTCATATCATTAAAAATTAATTTGAAAGGTCTTCAGCTATTCAAATCTTCTAATTCTTCCTCTCCTAAACATTTAAAATAATGCAAGGAAATTAATTAAATTAGGAACTATTAGGATAAGAGTTCGATGCTTATATATTACATTTAAAAGATGCGTCTTAGATCTCAAAAATATTTACCTTTGATCTTTATCAAATATTTTAATAAACGACAAATTGCTTATTTAGTCAGAAACCAATGCAAGGAAATTGTTACATTTGTGATTTTATCACATTATCATTTCATTAGAGCTATACCCTATGTTATTACTATGCTAATTCCCAAGAAAACAAATAGATGGTTAAATGAAAAGTTCTATCTTAAAAGGATAATTAATTTAGAAAAATTAATGAAATTTATACATAAAAAGAAAATTTCTTACAATAATTCAAATAATATGAGTCTCTAAGAATTACCTAAATTCTTGTCATTTGGAGAGTAATATATGTCAGAATACAGATAGTTGCTGAATCTCATGTGTAGAGTATTCAATAAGTTTTTAGTAAAGTTCATAACCACTTGGAAAGTAAACCAAGCTTATAACTGATAATTGATGACATTCTTCCGTAATAATTTATCAATGGTAAAATAGAAATTAAGGTAGGTAACTGTGGCTATTGAATCTATTGCTCTTGGCTAACATATAAAAATTAAAACTGAAGAATGTAACAGAATTCAATTACAAATCCTTCCTCTAATTTTAAACTTCTATTAACAAAATTCGGACACCATTTTCAATGCTGTTCCTGTCAATGCAGCTCCAATCAGTGTTTTGGAACGTAATTTTTGAAGATTAAAGAATCTGTTCGCGCTTCTCTTTAAGATTTTTTTAAAACACGAACAAATATTCTTTCAATGCATGTATTTGCTACAAAAAAATGAAACACCATTAGAAACATTTTTTTTCAACATTCCATATTTAAAATTAATTAAAATGATTTTAAAACTGGTGTAAAAGCAATATCATTCAAAACTTTGTAACAACCTCGCTGTTGTAAAAGCACATAAATGAAAAGATAATTAAAAAATGAGAGAGGTAGTAACTTTATTTCTAACGAAGTTCATAAAATCCCTAAGTGAAAAAAAATGCTCTTTTATGACAGTTATAGAGAGGGGGAGAAAAACGAATGTTTTATATTGGTTCTGGCGATACACACACGCAGTAAGCAAGTGATTCTTTTCCTGCCAGTGACAGGCCACTGGAGCGGGCAGTCCGAGTAAACATTGTAACTCCGCAGATCAGTGATCCCATTAAGACTGACCTTCCTTGCGTGACGTCGCTACAACAGCTGACCGCACGCAGACAGATGGTCAGGACAGTTACGGCCTTTTAATGCGATCGATCGGGTAAGACTGGATCATTTGTAAAACGTCTAACGGCCACTTGTGAAACCCATTCGACTAAACAGATTAGCATGTCTTCTTGGAATGAGCTCCCTGTTTCTCGTTCTAGAGAAGGACACTACTCACGAAAGCAACTAAGAGCATTGATGGATTATGGGATAGATAGAACACTTAATCAAAATAGAAACAATATGGCTTGGAAAACAATAGCTAGCACGAGCCCAGTATTCTTGAAGTAGAAGGTTCCCCCATGCAAAGTCTGGTTTGGGGCTCCGAGACGTATTTACAAAGGATATGTACTAAGTCAGGGGTGGCCAACCTTTTTGGGAAGAGAACCACTATCTGACAAAAAAAAAAGGTACGCGTGCCATTCAAGCTTTTCAAACAAACAAAAGAATATGAAAAGGTGAGAAAATGTCACTTTAAGCTTACTATAAAATTTTTACGCACATCTTTTATACAAGTCTAAGAAGTGGAAATTTAAAAATAATATAATAAACAAGACAAAAGCGAACTTAAATTTTATAGTTAAAATTTTCTTTTCAATTTCAATCAATTAATTTAGGTATAAAATAAAAATGAGTTACCAGAAAAATTTAACTCTAAATGATTATTAAACAGTCAGTACTTTCTTAATGTGATTTTTCAATTTGTAGATTTTTTTTACTGAGTCATCTCCTTTAGGATTAGTTCTCGAAGATGCTAACAAAATCGGGTTGCTTTAGGTTTGCGTCAGTTTCTCTTTTTTTTTTCCCCCACCAAATTCGGCACAAAAAAAGTAAAAGTGCTTTCACAAAAGGAGATATATGATCAATCAGAATTGAACAATCGGGAAAGAACAATTTTTTTCCTAGTAATTTTAAATTTAAATTATTCAAATGTCTTATATTATCGGTAAGAAAAGCTAAATCTCGAAACCTATATATATATATATCTTCATTCTTAAGAAGCAAGCACTCACTAGGCAGTGCATTGTTTTCTTCCATATATTTTTATACACCTCCCTGAAATTCCAGAATCTCACGAATGCACTTCCTTAGGAAAACCAACGCATTGTGTTGTCTACATTATAATTGTCTATTGTAATTTAATTAAAAGTATTTAAAATAAATTTGACGCTTTACTTTGTTTGAAACAACCACCTTTCAATAAAAAAAAATTTTAAATTAGTATTTATTATATTATTTTTTCAATTTTTTTTTAAATTTTTCTATACGTTTTCGCAGGCCACTCTTACAACTTAACCGTGCCGCGGGTAAGGCCACCGCTGTACTAGAAGTAGGTCAGACTTTGGGCCCCAAGAATCCTTGGACCCCTCTCCCCTCGCGCGTGGGGGCTGCGGGGGTGAACGTAACGCCACTGAGTAGAAGTCATTTTTGACAATAGAATGCTAGAATTACACTTTCAAGATTTGCGCAAAAAATAGCTAGGAGCATTGATGGGTAAAAAGACAGATCAAACACATAATTAAAATAGAAGTTGCATGATCTAGAAAACAATACTAATAACATCAATGGCATATACAAGAAGGAAGATTCACCCCATCCCCTCCTAGACCAACAGAATTTTAGTTTTTACCACAGAAATTATTTTTCAGCGCTGCCATTTTTATAGAATGCAACCCCCTCCCCTCCCACTACTATAAAAAAGGTCTGTATACATCATTGAATCATGTACACAGTAATCTTGACGTTATTTTAGAGTTAAACTTTCAAGATATACATATAAACAGCAAAGAGCATTGTGGGATAATGGGATAGATAAAACACTTAATCAAGACAGTAACAATATGGACTAGAAAACAGCAGTTATCACGTCAATTGCATACACACGAGGGAGGGGTCTATGGAGGGGGGCTCAACTCCTCCCCCTATAGACCGATATTTTTAATTTTTACCACGGTGCTTCCGTCCCCTCATACAGCGTACATGGCTGAATCACGTTCACAATAATCTTGGAGTGGAAGTCATCTCGACGTTTAGCGTTGCACTTTCAGATATATACAAACATAGCAGAGATCATTGATGGATAATGTGATAGATAGAACACTTAATCAAAATAGAAACTATACGTTCAAAAACAATAATAATCACTCTGGCATAATAATCTTAAAATAGAAGTCATTTTGTTATATTTCCTCCTTAATCCTATAATTCCATGGAACAAATAGACGCTTATATCCAATGTATTTTTATATCAATCAAATGATTCAATGATTTCTTAGGCAAGACAGAAAACGTACACAGCACAAAGAACATTGCGTAAACAGTAGAACGTCGTTTATCCGAACGTTTATTATCCGGAGCGTCAAATATCCGTACCAAAGTCCGAATATTTGACACAGTGCAATGCTCAACATTTGTTTCCTGTGAGGCCAATAGTGACGGAAAAACAAAAGGTAAAGGATATTTGGAGAATTTCAGCTGTGGGATTTGGTAAACATCTGCGCGGAATATTAGGTCAATTTGTTTCCAAGTGAGGGGTGTATCATGCTCTTTTGTTTTTTGATGATGTAGAAACCTTGATGGCATGCGATGCAGAAGACTGTGGATTTCAAATGCTAAATTTTGACGAGATAGTGTCTTCCTTGCAAGAAGAATCCGACCTTGTCGACGATGAAACGGATGAAGACGAGGACAACAAAAACAACGAAAGTAGCAAGGGTCCATCAAATTCTGACGCGTTCGTTTCGTTAAAGCCAGCTATGGAGTGGTACGAATAACAATCAGAGTGGTGTCCTTCTCAACTACTGCTGCTGAAGAGAATCAGAGATCTTGCAGTGAAAAAACGAAGGTGTAAAGTGGTAAAGCGAAAAATAAGTGATTATTTTCCACAATCAAGGTAAAAATGCGACATTTTGCACCTATTTGGCTTTTTCTTCAAGTAAGTTTCCCGCATGTGATGACTTTCAATATTTGTATAGTGTCTGGTTTCATATACTGCATGGATCGCATTCGGTTTTCGGTTATCCGAACAATCGCGTATCCGAACGGTGTCCGGTCCCAATTGATTCGGATAAACGACGTTCTACTGTATATATAACTCTGACTCTTCAAGTTAAAAAACAAACAACAAAATATATGTCTCGGATGACTTGCAGCGCCATCTATTCATTTAACATTCAATTTACGTAACAGTCATTTCTTACGTTATTTAAATTCTTAAGTTGCACGTTCAGTTATACACGAAAACAATTAAAAACATTGATGGATAACGGGATACATAAAAAACTTAAGCAAAATAGAAATATGTACTAGTAAACAATCACGTCAGTGGCGTACATAAAGGGAGAGTTTACAGCTGCACTTTCAAATATACACATAATCAGATAAGATCAGTGGTAGATAATGAAGTGGATAGAACGCTAAATCAAAATAGAAACAATGCGAACAAGAAAATGGTAGTATATAATCACGTACATATATTTATATATATCTTGTTCAAATTTTCAATCATTAATAAAATACTTTCTATTCATCCAATCAAGTTCAAATAAATTTTTTTAAACTTATAGTAGATGACACTTGATATTAATATAGTTTTTTCAAATATTAATTCATTAATTAATTTTATTTTTTAAGTTTAAATTTATTATGCGTTATTTCTGTCGAAGTTACAACTGCCTGCAACAGATGGTACCAGTACGTTTTTCTAACGTATTAGGAATTGACTTTAAAAAAAATTCTATTACTGTTTTTAAAGCTAGTTGTACATTTTACTATAATATTGCTCTTACTTTTTACCATAGAAATCAGCCCTCAGCGCTTTCTTCTACTGTTTTTTAGATTATAACCTCCCCTTCTCCACTCATCATTATAGGAAAAGTCTGTGTACCTCGCTGAACCACGCGCACAATGATTAAAGTAGAAGTCTTTTTTTACTTTAGTTTAGTGTTGCACTTTCCGATATAAACGAAAACAGTTATGAAAATTGGTGGATAATAGGACACATAGAGCAGTTATTTAAAATAGAAACAATAGAGACCATAAAACGACAGTAATTACTTGTACAATAAGCTTGAAGTAGAAATCAATTTTAACATCAGTTGAATACCAAAATGCACTTTCAAGATATACACATAAAGAACTGAGAGCATTGATGAACAATGAGATGGATAAAAAGATAGAAACAACTTGCACCAGAAAACAACAGTAATCAAGTGTACAATAATTTTGAAGTAAAAGTCCTTTTTGTGTGTGTGACATTAGCTGAATACTAGAGTTGCACTTTCAGATATTTACGAAAACAGCTAAAAGCATTGATGGATAATGAGATAGATAGAACTCTTAATCAAAATAGAAATAATATGAACTATAGGAAACGGAAGCATGGCAATGAAGTAGATTCAATAAAGCATTTTTCTTCCAAAAATTTTAATAGTTTTCTTCTTAATAAAAATTAAACCTTAGAAGAATTTAATTTGCTATTTAATTTCAAAAGATACATTATACCTCAAATAACAAGTTTTCCATACTAAAAAAATTCGAAGATTAATAATCAATTTCAAAATAAACAACGTTGAATATCCTTTGAAATCCTAATATCCTTTCTCAATTCCTACATATATATATATATATATATATATATATATATATATATATATATCTTGTTCAAATTTTCGATCTTTAATAAAATACCTTCTATTCATCCATTCAAGTTCAAATACATTTCTTAAAATTTGTAGTGGATGACATTTGATGTTAAAAAAATTTTTTCAAATATTAATTCATTAACTAATATAAAAAATGAATAAATAGTAACAAACAAAAATAATAGTCCAATAACATATATAGAAAGGAAAATTGTTCTTTGTGTCCCTGTAGCGCAGTGGATAGCGCGTTGTACTTCTAACTCAAAGGTCGTTGGTTCGAATTCCACCTGAGATAGCCTTATCTCTGAGAATGTGATTTATTTTTTACTAAACTATTTTATTAGAATAACTTAATTTAGTTAATGAATAAATAGTAACAAACAAACAAAAATATTTCCAACACCCTATATTGAAAGGAAAATATCAAGGAAAATCGCTTTCTAGTTTGTCACTTAATATCGTGATTCTGTCAAATGTATATACATATTTATATTAATTGTAACTATTTAATCCAAAGTAACTAAAATAAAAAAAATTTATTTGTTGACACGAGTAGGAATTGACTTAATTCGTTTTTATATTACTTGTTTGATTTTAGGAGAGTAATACAGTCCCATTGACTTGCGACCCCTTAGAGCTTACTGATTATGAGCAGCTCATGATTCACTGCCCGCATCTTGATTCTACCCAACATGTTCTATTTAAAAGTGAAGAAGAGCTAGCTAAAACTTTTAAGCCGAATTCTTCACTTAAGATCCGACAAAATTTTTAAATTGGGAAGAATTGTTCTAATATCTAATCAATGTTTGCCATATTTTAAAGAAAAATAATGGATCAAATACAGTTGAAAGAAGAATTGAACAGGGTACGATACATAAATTTACTTTCAATACTATTTTAATATGATATTATCATTAGAAAGGGACTTCAAATTTGAAAATTGTAATGTATTTACGTCAGAAATCCATTATCAAAGTTTTACACACCTATGGGAATAGTTTCCATAAAGAGAGTAGTTTGCGATATATTTTAAAATACACAGTGTTATATAGAGTAGGATGGCATTATCATGAGATAGATTAGTCTGACTATAAGGCTAGACTAGGTCATTCTAGTTAAGACTCAAATTCTTTTAATTAGTTCAAGAGAAATTCTTTCAACTTGAGTACTTTCCCATATTTTAAGGGAAAATAATGGATCAGATGCAAATGAAAAAGTAATTTAACAAGTCAAGTTAACTTCTTAAGATAAAGAGAAAATCATTCAACTTTAATTTAGCACAATATGTCCCAAGAGGATCTGCTGTCAGAAATTTAAACCAATCATCCAAAACATTCTATCGAGACTACGGACGATTCCAATATTTTTGCTGAACATTCCATTAGTATAATTATTATTGAGTTACATATAATTATTATAATTATTAATATTTGTATTAGCCCATTTCATGTATTTATAAATGTAATGAGCTAAAATATAGGGAACTTTTAAATACATACATATTGCTGTCTACTACAATTTATTATGAATATCGTTAGGAGTAAATATAAAATTTACACAAAGTTAGTCAATTTGGGGAGGGGGAATGCGTTTCTGTCTATAGTATCGTTAATATAACTGCATAAATAAGAATATGAAAATATTTGAAAATTAGAAGCAACATAAATTTTAAATAAACGCAAAGTAAGCTAGATTTATCTTAAAATTATGTAAAACTTGCGATTATATGTTTAAAGATATTGTCAAATAACATAGAGATAAACTCACCGATGAATTAATTTAATAGAGTATTTTTATGTATAAGCGGAATATAAGAAAAAAGAAATTGATATTAAAAACAACAGTTATTAATTTGTAAATGCTTACATTACAATGTAAATTGAATAAAAGTTTAAAACACAATTAAAATGAGTATTAAAATTGTATTAGAAGAAGCAAAATATCGTAATTAAAAATACAAATTATATACTTTAACAGGAAGAAGTTTTCGAAATTAAAATGCGCTTGAAAGGATCAAAATACTATAACAATGATTGCATTATCGATATTTTTACAGAAAATTATTTGCATTTTTATAAATTTTCAAACTGCATTTCATTCATGTAAATGATAAGACTTCTTAATTAACATTTAGACTGGACGTATTAACTGTCTATATATTACCTATTCAATAAAGGAACATTTATAAGATAAAATTTTGGTCACAAAATTTTTTTTTCTCTCATAATTAAATACATACTCTAGTAATGTCCCACTTAAGATGGATTGCATATTAACATCTTACTCAAAAGCTTCACGAGGACTATTTGCTATGAACTTCGTAATTTTGAGCCTCGGTCAAGTAACGAGGCCACAACACCTGAGCTAGAATCCTAATCTTTAAACTTAGCCACCCTTTCAAACTACCACAAAGACTAATTAATTATATTTTGAGTAAATTTCTTTATTAGTATGGGGAATCTTAGAAAATCAAATTCTCCGTTTTAATAAATGATTCAAAATTTTTCATCTTTCGTAAATAAATAAATAATGCAATAAGTGAGTCATAATGAGTGATAAGAACACTTCTGATTATTTTTTTTTGTATTAAATTATGATCTTTTTACAAAATAATCGCTGCCAAATATATCTACCTTAAAATCCGACGTATATAACGCGCACTTTTAACTAAAAAAAATACGATCGAGATTGACGGATGCGCATTATACGCCGGGTATAAAAATGAAAACTTCAAAAAACAACATAAGATAAGCAGAAAAAATATATCGTACTGTTTACTTAAGAGAAATGACATTCTTTATGAACGTAAGGGGCTGTAGAGTTCTTGAAGATAGTATTCTATTTTTCTCTATAACTTGGAATAATTCGAATAAATGACTTCAAAATACGCCCACGCATATTTCAAGTTCCTTCTTAAAAATGAGGGTGCGCGTTATACGCGGCGAATACACCTAAAAATCAAAAATTTCAGCTTGAAATTGCAGCTATATGGCGGTGCACGTTATACGGCAGATTTTACGGTAATTATATGAAACCTGGAGCAGAGATATCAGCAAGTTTTCAACATGGATGTACTCGCTTGTATTTGTATTAGTACATGTAATTTTTAATCTGAACTATATAAATATAGCTATATTTTTTACTTACACAATAGCTACTACACTTGCAAAAACTTTTCTATACTGTCGGAAATTCCAGCTGACAAATACTTTCGAAAAATATCATCTACTAACTACTTCCGTAACTGTAATTTTGTAAGTCAAAAAAGATCGCACGTGCGATTGTCATTGAGTTTTGTATCGGATAAGTGTAACGGATTAAAGAGTTTGTGATCATTTTATTTTTGTCTGTCTGCTCACACGAAAGATAACGAGTCGCCTGAAATAAAAAGTCGAAAGAAAGGTAGACTATCCTTTCAACAAAAACTAATCTGCTAAGTCAATATCTTGTTTTTTTCTATCATCATCACTGCAGCCACTCTTTACTGTTATTCTTTTATTACTCTTCAATTCGCTTTAATCCTGCGCAGTATTGGCCAATCTAATTCGTTTCTACTTCTGAAAATCCCCATAATCTTTATTTACTTTAGTTTTAGTTTTAGAGTCATCTGCGTTGCGAGTTTCATTCGGGCTCTCAAAATAATTTTTTCTTACCATAAGTGGACCAACAAATCAACTTATTTATAACATGTCAGCTGTCATCGCATGGTGTTACTTTGCAATGAGTTTCTGCTATTATTAAACGTGTATCAGGTACCATCAATCTTCTATAATTTTAAATGGTCTATTTTGTAACAATTTATTCTTTGATTTTTTTAAGTATGTATTGCAAAGAGTATACATGTTTTATCTTGATTACCATTATAACGTTAATTTATTTTTCTATTATAAGTAAAGCATTAAATACGTATTTCGAAAAGATTAACAAAGCAATAAAAGTTAAAAATAAAAAAATAATGAATTTATCTATGTTTTAATACGTTAATTCTAAAATAAACCGATTCATAAAGAAAGAATATTTTAAAATTCAAGCAAAACTTTTTCTTTTAATCGCGATTCAATCAAACTTTTTTAGAGAAGTACAGAATTAGTAATGCATTTAAGAAATCAAATAAATAAATATGGGTAATCAGTAAAAATTAGTAATTTTAGTATTAATAAATAATATTTATTAAAATTTGCAAGAAATACAATCATTTTGCACTGCATATAAAATTAAATTCTTAAAAACAAAGGACCTCAAACAAAGAAAAATGATTCTTAAAACCGAATTGGAAAAAAAAAAACTATAGAGTATTTCAGTTATAATAATATTCATATAAAATTCGTCAAATTAGACAATAACAAAAAGTTGAAAATTACCTTAATGTGAATTATCAACAATTTTTTTCTTTTATCATTGTGTATTCCAATTCTTATAATCTGTAATAAAAAAAAAGCATTTTGTAAATTCAGTTCAACAATTTAAATGAAACTGCACATAATAAAGAAGAGCATAAATATACTGCACTCAATTCAAAATAAATATATAAATTACTGAGAAAATTTATTATAAATATAAATTGAGAGAAACGACTAGGAACCAAATGTAAAATGAGTCCTCGAAAGGCTTCCAACAATAAATTGGTAAATAAAAGTTATTATTTTGTAATTATGCAAGTAACTTTTTAGTAATTAATAGACAGTAATGTACGTCTAAAAGAGGTTAGAGAACATGTAGTTATTTAAAAGCTCGTCAAGTGAAAATCACTTTTATCTCAAAAGATTCGAATTTAATTTCAGATTATTCGGATTCAAAAAATGTGTATATCTTCAGATGCTTTTTTAAAATTTTCCCAAAAATAAAAATTAAAAAATTCTTTTTAACTTTTTTTTTCATGAAAATAATTAAAACACAACTGAAATATTTATAGGAATTGAATAAAAAAAGCGAGTAGAAATAATTTTAGACACTCTTAATTAATACAAAAATGGAAATTTCAGGACAAAAAACTATTCTTCAATACATATTAAAAGTTATTTTAGAAAGAAAATCACATTAAATGTTAACGAATTTTTATCTTTAAAGAAGAAATGTATAATAAAGTCGGCGCGGTTACAATAATTGCAATGATGTGCAAAAATGATATAGAAACTATAACATGCATGTAATCAAGGATATAATATTCATTTATGATTGACTGAAGAATAAATACTAAGTTAGACCTGTTATAGAATAAAAATTTCATGGCTATATTTTTGTATGGAATAAATTTTATTCTGAATATTATTTTATGCCTTCAAATTGTTGTCTATATGTTTTTATCTTCCAATTTTTGTTTATACATATTTTTGTCTTATGTTTTTCTACGAGCTTTTGTCTTTACATTTAATATAATGAATACGTATAACTAAAATCCCTTTTCTTTAATAACATATTTTCATGAAATATTATTTCAAATTGTAAAAATAAAATTTCATGCAAAGTATTTCAAAAAATAGTTTTAACTTATATATGTTATTCAATTATTTTAGAGAATCCCTAGGTATTTCATTAAAAAAATGTATTAATAATGTTATTTTATAAATAACCATTGATAATAAATAAACTGTGATTGCCCTATGAAGACCATGAGATTCTATGTGAACAAAACAGTAACAACAATATAATAAAACATGTTTCATAATGTGGCTGTACTATGAAATATCTCCTCTACTTAAATACAAGGGGTGATCAAATGAAAAGGTACGAAACGACATAAAAATGAAACAGTTAAATATTTGCATATTCCGCCAAGGGAGAATGTAGCGAGACATCTCGGAATGCCATTGGTGACTCTGAATGGGATCGGATCATGCGCGGGTGCCCGCATGCGCAGGAGAGAGCAAAGGCTCTTATAAAAAGCGGCGTCCAAATGATGCGAGCACAGAATTACTCGAGCACAGAAAAAGCATTAACTCCGATGTGTACTGTGAGACACTCCGACGCCTACGCAGGTCCATCAAGAACAAAAGACCGGGGCTGCTCACGGAGGGTGTGGTTCTGCTCCATGATAACGCGCGTCCACACGTCTCCAGAGTCACACAAATGGAACTGGACAAGTTCCAATGGGAGACGTTGGACCATCCGTCCTACAGTCCGGACATGTCACCCTGCGATTCCCATGTGTTTGGTCCACTGAAGAAACACCTGAAAGGAAAGTGCTTCAACTCGGACGACGTACTCAAGGACACTGTGAAGGACTGGGTCTCGTCACAGCCACAGGAATTTTGGGAACAAGGAATCCTGCGGCTTGTTCATCAGTGGGATCGTTGTGCTCAGGCCTATGGTGTATATTTTGAATAAAGTCTATATTTGTACCCACCGTGTCGTTTCGTACCTTTTCATTTGATCACCCCTTGTAGAATATCTCTTCAAAGATATATGATTTCTATGCAAGTTATATATATATAGTATATTATTTTATTATATTATACTATATATATATTTCAGAATACGAATAACCCATTGAATTGTATAAATGTTTTACAGTAGTATCTGTGTGACAGCAATATAATGCATTAGCTTAAAGCGCAGTGTTCTTCAAACGTTTTCAACTCATGGAACTCTTACAACTTAAAGGTACTTTCGTGGAACCCCTAGAACTAGAAAGTGTTTTCGTGGAACCCTTAAACCAAAAGTATTTTCAAGGAGTTTAAAATGTGTTGCAAAAAAAAAATATTACATATAGATAAAATTTTCAGTTTTAATGAATAGGATGAGCTTTAGACACTTGTAACTATATAAACTTCATAGAGAACGTGAATCCATTTTGCATACATATTTATTTTTTTTCGATTTTATTTATTGTGACTCTTGGAGCCCCTGAGTATGCTCTGTGGAACCCCAGGGTTCCTTGGAACACAGTTTGAAGACTCCACTGGCTTAAAGTTACATATAGTATTTAATGTGAAGTTTATCTATAAAAATGTATAAATTTTGTTAAAAATACACTGTTGGCCATTTAAATTTCAATAATGTGAAGAAAAGGTGATACTAACGACAAAATCACATGTAAGGAAGAAGATTCTAGCATTTGTAAATGGTTAGCATTTAAGCGCATCCGAACAACGCAGGAGGAAGTGACAGCATCTCAAACTCTGTATAAAATGAATTTAAGTAGAAGGTTTCTTAATTGAGAAAACGAATTTAATTGCTCGTTGTCTGCGAGAAGATTGTATTTATGCATCGTATAAAAATGAGAAACGACTAAAAACACGTGTCCGAATTTAATAATGGATTGATCGAGGCATATCAACATTACGCTATAAAGCTACACGCTTTGGTAGGAATCCAACGATTGTCATGTGAATATGGAATCGATGCTCTCATGAGAATCAGATTAGAACCTCACCGATCTTGCACCACTAAAGCTCGAGTGGACATACATGTTGTCAAGACAGCCTTACAGCCACATCCCCGACCTTGAGTCAGGATTGGAGTTTGTTTGCACTCAGGAAGTGATCTATCCGTATAGACCGTATGATGATGTCTAGAGCAGCATGAACTGTCTGCTTGACGATCAATATCTCTTTAAGACCTAACCCGCACGATCGTGCGGGTTAGATATTCTTATACACTTTTGCTTCTGGATTGGTCGTATGTAAGAAAAGCCCGAATAGAACGAATGGGTGGGTTAGAAGAAAGTGTAAAGTGTCACTTTTTATCAACAGACGGTGACTATAATCGATGTTTTACTTTCAGCTGGCAAATCTAGCTTTGTTTCCAGATATAACGAAAACACGTCTTCTTTTTATCTGTCGTAAAAAGGTAATTATCAATATATTTCTAATTGCTTCGATACAAATTTTTGTCTTAATGTTTAAATAATTGTAAAAAAGTTTTAAAAAAATACTAATTATATTCTATTAATATTGCTTGTAGGACTCGGGTTTTCGTTACTCACACGATCGTGCGACTTGGGCGTTACTTGAGTCCCAGCAGCTGTGCTTGTGCTTGTCATGTGAATTTTCTTTTCTGTTTCAATAATGTTGATAGAAGCCTAAATAAAAACGAAATATATTGAAATAAATTAACACCATATTTCCTTGAGGGTTGCCATGCATGAGTCCCTTTCTTCTTTCTCTCGGGTTTTTTTTTTTTTTTTTTTGCAATTAATTTTCTTTTTCATGTATTTGTCGAGGGGCCTTTTCACCCTTTACCCAGATGTCTGCACATCTATATCTCTTCCTCCACCACCCTCAAAAAAAATCTGGGTTTTCCAGAGGGAGTTGGTGAGATGCATTTTAAATATTTTAATTATTAAATATTTAATACTGTGCTAACGTTTAACCAAAAACTTGTTCAGGTGTCTAAAAGGAAAAGAATTCTCACACAAGAAGAAATCTTTCAATTGATGAATAAATCAGATTATTAGCCTAGTGATATCTCGTATGATGACTATGCAGCAAACAAAACATGTGAATCACTTATACTGGAAGAAGAATCAAATTCAGTTGAGAGCAATGAAGAAATCCAAGGAAATATTTGCAAAGGAAAAACAATTTTGGATCATTCTTTACCATCATAGTCTCTTGAACCTATTCATTTCTTTGTTTTAGCTGTACCAAATTCTTGGTTTCTGTGCAAACAAGATGCAATAACAAATAAAATTCCTCTAAAAATCAAAATGGATATCTTAAAATTTAAGTTAGAGATAGCTGAAGTGTTGCAACTTCTCCCCAGCTAACAAAAGTATTTTAACTAATGATGTGTGAACTGATGATAACAGTGTTGTGTGCGTGTAATTCCTCCCACAGAAATATCGAAGTGTTTTAATTCGCCTGCTGTATATGTCAATCCTTTTACCCTGGCCATGTCAGGAAAGAAGGCGTAACATGTATAGCCATTTTCGACGTGTTGATAAAATTTCAAGGCCTCACAAAGGCAGATTTGAAAACTGCGGAAACATTTCGACAAAAGTTCGTGAAAATGCATTATTTATTTATACTTGACAAAAACAAAAACATGCTTTAAATATTTTCACAGTAAATAAATAGTGAGTCAATAAAAAAATTAATTATACATCAATAATTCCCTTATTTGTTATAATTTTTGTTGAATAAAAATTGTTTCTTCTATCATCTTAGAGCTAAAAAATGGATAACTCGAAAAATTTCACATGGAACCTGTTTCACAAGTAAAGCCCAACCCGTACGATCGTGCGGGTACCGTCTACATTCCAGGGGTGGAGCGAAAAAAATTTCATTATTTTTTCCAGTGTTCTTGGGGTTAATAACCAGAAGAGTTTAATATTTAATGATAAAAATATTTCGGGTCTTAAAGGTATATTGTGGTTTAAGGTGGCGATTAATATGTAATAGCCAGTGTTACATTTCTGAGATCTTATGGTCGGTGGCTGTGTTCTATCTTTGAGGCCTAGGAGACGTTATCTTTCTGCAAGATAAAGTATATCTCCTGAAATACCTTTACGCAGAATTTTGTTCAATTGTTGCACTGGCCAATAAATTTTCTCCTAATCTCTCCCTTATTAAATACGTATGACCTTAGGTTGCTGAGAGACTGGACTGTCACCACTCCCCAACTAATACGATTGATGAACAGTGACATATAGGCTAGAAGCTGCATGGAATGGCTTTTCCTTATTTGCCATCAAACCCCATTTCAACTTGTTGCTTAACCCGTTAGATGCGTTTTACTGGTAGAAGCAGCAGTAGTGTATATGCTTTAATTTTGGACCTTGTATACTCCCCCCTCCCAAATTGCCTACAAATTTAATCATGTTTTCTTTCTATTAGGCTGTATACGTACTAAAATTTTGTTACTTGTTTTCCTTCCTGGTATTGCAATTTTAACTGCATTTGCTTTAAAAATAAATTTAATAGTTTTTTCCTAACTATATTATAGGCTTTTATAAGAATAATATAGAGTGAATAATTGGTAATTTGTTAAAAATATTTACTGATTGTAAGACAAGTGTATTACAAATTTTGAATTGCAAATCTTTATCACTCTCAAACAACTAAATAACATTCTATTTAGAAGACTCTGCTTCAGTAAAAGCTTAGTAATAATTTAAGAACATAAATTATACGCACTAATATACAATCTATCCAATGTGTATATAATAATACATGGTCTCCATAACTTTATAACATTTCTATAAATACAACGAAACTTACAATAAGCTAAACACATCATAAGGTGTTTTAAAGTAATCCACCTTTACTAGAAAACTGAAATTTACTTGACTGCTACTATTTCAAAAATAGAAGAATTTTAAAGCAGACTTATAGGATTGCTTATCTTTTATTATATTTTATGGCATGGTTTATCAATATTAAAAAGCCACCAAAAGGAGATTATAAAAATCGTTATGTTTTTTAAAAATTAATATACAAATATTATACCAAAACTCATTATAACAGCGGTTCTTAAAATGTAATCCGTGGACCTCAGGGGTTCCCAAAGCTCTTCTAGGGGTTCTCGTTTAATGTTACGATTTCCCTCTTTTACAGACTGTGAAATATGTGCCCTCCTATTGCCCCAAATGAAAAACTCTACTAGAACATGTACTTCAGTAAAGAATATTAATTCAGTATGTTTTATTATTATTGTTTGCAATTGTATAACCAAAACTAAACGTAATTTTTTTAATTGGATGTTTGCTGTTTCTTGATAGAAAAAATTTGTGTTAAAAAAGTCCATGCAAGTCTCAAAGGTATTCTTAGGATTATTGAGGAACCTTTAAACCACTCAGCCATGTGATAGGAGTCTGAGAGAGGGGGTGTTCAAAATCTTGGGGGGTCCGCGATATCAGGCTGCTACATAAGGGCGTTCGTACTACCGTGGCATTCGATAATTTCAGAATCACTGCTTTTTAACATTCTTTGTCGAATGTACACTCAAGTCAAAATTAAAGTCACAAACCTAAAATCTGTGAAAACTTATGAACTACTTATTGTGTTGCCTCGAAATTCGGCTCAGAGACATATTGCAATGTCAGAAATAATGTAGCAACATAACAATATAGAAAATAATTTAACTGTGAGTTAAGATACAAATCATATAAAAAAGTCTTAAATCATGAAACAGACGTATAAAGTATTTACATCCAAAAAAGTATGTGTGTTATGGAGTGTGAAAACTGAACTGCTATACAAGCCTCACAATGAACTGCCATACTGTTTATGAGGGTGTCAATAAGTATTTGTGGCAACAAAGCCCATTTTTCCAAAAGAGGGACCTTTAATTCCTGGGAGGAGAGCGACTCTTCAAAATGGCTTTTCCTAGACCATCCCAAACTTATTCAATAGAAATGTGATCCGGCAACCTCAAGGGTCAATCCATACGATGAATATCCATTCCATCACTAAATCCATCAACAATGTGGGTCATGTATGGCCGCGAAGAATCGTCCATAAAAATGTAGTCTGGGCACAAAGCACCCAGAAAAGTGTTACATAGGCTTTCTACGATTTCATCCCTATAGAGCGGTGAGTTGACAGTGTTCGCATCGAAAACATACAGTGGTGTACGAATGCTCAACATTATTCCACCACACACAAGGATTCCTTTGGTACCAAATCTGTCGATTTTTGTTACGTAGGAGGGATGAAAGCGAGTTCCATTTTCTCTTCAGATGAAGACTCAACAAAAATCACTCAATTTGGTGAATTTTGACTCATCACGGTAACAATCACATCCGCATTCTCCTCGCGTCCACGACTGATATTTGCAGCTCCAGAAGATCATGTCTTTCCTGCTGGATGCAATCAAAGGGACATACAAGACTGAACGTTAGACGTAAAGGCCAGTCTCTGCAAGACGGCTGCAGATTGTTTACCTAGAAATTCTACTTCCAGACACAGGAACAAGGTCACGAGCAATATGAGGAGCTGTTGACCATCTCTGTTTTCGTGTGCTTAATGCCAAGTAGCGATCCTGTGCTGATGTCTATGCTCTGTGGCGACCTTGGCATACCTTTCTGGTGACAGAATCACTTGTTGGAATTTATTCCATAACCAAGAGACCATTTTCGGGTCACTTTGTAATCATCGAGCCACTTCCACTTGAGACTGACCAGCTTCACTGGCTTTCCATCTCAAGGAATCATCTAAACGATTTCGAGAAGTTATTCTCACAACAAACAAACTAACGTTTGTTTTAAAGCAATATTCACAAAACTGGAGGCAAAATTCCGATATGCTTGAATGGTCTGAATCCAGTAGTTCTGTCAAAACTAACGCTAAGCAACTTCCTTTCCTAAATTTAAAAGGTTGATATTGTACAAATCGTTCTTCAAAATATATATAATATAAATTTTCTCAGTTTTACTGGAGGCATTTTAAAATTGTGACGAAAAACATGTTTTTGACCTTAATTTTAGACATGAGTATAGACAGCGTTCGTTTTTTGGTACTTATCAAAAAGTACGATGGAATAAGGCGAAAACTATTATTTTAAAAAAATGTTACAAACTGTAGAAATTGTGATTTTTAGTTTCCAATTTTAAAAAATGTATTACAATTTAATTTTCACACTACGAAAATTTATTACGGTATCGTAAGTTAAAGTACACAAATTTATTAATCTCAAGCGTAACGCGTATAGAATAAAACTTGTAACATCGGCATCATAGATTTTGTGTAATTTAGGATATAGCTGCTCCCACACGTGAATATTGTTATCTATCACATTTATGTATATACATTAAGTTGAAGAAAAAGAAATCTATTATTTTTACATGAACTTCAAGACATTATTTAACATGTTTTAGATTACCAATTTTGGTTAATTTCTTACCGTTTTGTTCTATAGTTTGTTGATATTTTAAAGGTAGCTTCATAATGCCTCTGTTACAGAAGTTTTGGTCCCTATTGGCAAAAAACTCTAATAATAGATTTTCGCAGTCTTCTCTAAATGCCAATTTTTTATCACTAGGCGAGTTTTGTAAAGCAAGAAAAACGTGTTAATCACTCGATGCCAGATCCGGAATATATGGTGGATGCATCAAAACTTCTCCCAACTAAGCTTCTAAAGTTTCTGGCGAGTCACTATTGACGGGAGTGTCCCAGCGTTGTCCTGGTGGAACACAAAATCTCTCCTTTGGCCAATTCTGGCCGTTTCTGGTCAATCACTGGCTTCAAACAGACCAATTGTTGACAGTAGAGATCCAAATTTAATGTTTGGCAATATGTGTGGAAGCATCTCATAATAAATTATTCCTTTCGGTCTTAACAAATGCCCCGTAGAACCTTTCTGTTTGACCACGATAGTTTTGGCACAATGTTATGGTATGTGGCCCATTTTTTATCCCTTTTCACCATCCGTATAAGAAATGGGCTGTTTAGACATGGTTTAGCAGATGTAAATCCGATCCATCGTGTCCCTTGTGTTAATTGTTGTGACACTTAAACATCAAGCTCCTTTAATCCAGCCTTGAGAAAATAGTTTGAAATGGTTTTATGGTTGAGCTTTAGCTTCCGGGCGATGATACGACAGCTAAAATGTCGGTCAACTTCGATTATTTCTTTGATTTTATCGACATTTTCAACTATGGGTATAACTGAGCAGAATTGACGAAACCAAATTTACAGGTAATCGGCTGTTACAATTCCGGACCATAAACAACATTTACAATTTCAGCTTCCTGTCTTGCATTTTCTTTTTTATCAAAGAAAAACTAAAATTAACAGAATTTTCTCTTTGGAGACTTCTATTTTTAACTCCATGCAACTCACAACTGAATGGAACAAACTAAAAACAGCCAAAGAATTTTTTTCGTGCAAAATGTCGTCTTTTTAATGAAAAAATCTGAACTTACGAGATATCGATCCTTATAAACATTTACCGAAAAAACAATAGATTTCTTTTTCCCTAACCTAATATTTTTATCAAATTTAATTTTAAAGGTTAAATAAGTCATTTTAATGCATGGTATTCTTTCGATTTTTAATAATATACATTTATTTATATATATATGTGTGTGTGTGTGTGTGTGTGTGTGTGTGTGGTGTGTGTGTGTGTGTGGTGTGTGTGTGTGTGTGGTGTGTGTGTGTGTGTTGTGTGTGTGTGTTGTGTGTGTGTGTGTGTGTGTACATATGTGCACTTAGTTTTATTTTTATAGAAACTAAGTTTTCAATAATTTAAAGATTTTATTTATCTATTGTCTGATTAACATCACTGAAAAAACTCTTTCATTAATATAGATTCATGCCAAACACCTTGCATTTCTTAATTTAACGATGATTTACAATTATTTTTTTATCAATATTCAAAAGTAAAGATGCATAAAAAATGTTTTTAGTGAAATAATTTAATTGATTTTCATAGTGTGCAGATAGATAAGCTTAGGTTATGACAAATGCCAACTTCAAATAAAAAAAAATAAAATTTTCTAAGGGAACTGAATAATACAAGTAATTTAGATTTTTGAAAATCATAGACTCATTAAATTGCAAATCCTTTAAGCATTTAGAATTTTTAAGTCTTACAGCTTACAATGAATTTTCAAAAAATCTTTTATAGCCACTAGTGCCGTAATTTATGATGATATAGGTCTCCAGTAATTCAGTCCAAGCCATCCTAGTTTATTGACTAAATCACAATTACACGGTCCATCCCAACAGCTCTCAAGTTACTTCAAATTGTGACATTAAAAACAATCAACTAAAATTCACTTGAGGGTAGAGGTCAATAACTATCTACAATAAGTGAATACAATGAAAAAGCATAAAAGCATAGTTCAAGAAATATTTTAACTAGTTTTTTTTTTTTTTTTTTTTTTGTAAATTTAAACTATTTTGTTTCTAGTGTACCCTTTTTTAACTAATGCAGTTTTATAAACAAACTTTTCTTTCCTTTAAAATCGTTAATCGAGCCTTGTATTTCACAGTAGATGCCGTATAAAGGGGCTACTACATGTTGAATCTTACAAGGCTCAAATAATTTTCATATTGGCGTGGTGTGCAAATCTGGAGAATGTGTGTAAATTCAGTTATAGTTCTCATTATTTGATTGTGGCTCAAGGTAACGAGTGCCGTTGCCAACAGATCTTGTGTAGTTTCAAAGTGCAACATTAATAAAATAATCCTTTGTCTCATTGTAGTTTTTAAGCTCTGATTTTTCGATATCATTCTGGAAGTACAATTTTTGTTTTTATTTTTATTAACATTAAGCATCAAATGATGTCACCCTAAAGCAATTTTCTTCCTTTTTCATTCAGTAAGAAATATATTTTTGAGTGATAGAAATATATCTTTCGGTCCACCTGATTTCTCTACTTTTATCGACCCTCCTTACCTACTTTTCCTTTTGCTTCCTTTTATATCCACACTTCGAGTACATATTTGACATTCATAATAATTTTTTAAAAAAACATAAATGAAAACAAAATTTCTAAAATCATACAATACGAAAATAAACATAACTTTTTTTCTTTTATGATTATTATAGAAAATCGAAATATAGAGGAAAAAATTCTTGTCTTCAATTTCTTCAGAACTGTAAATTTCCAAAAGGAAATTAAATTGATTACATTTTAAGTGGAAATTAAATTGATTTGAACGCATTAAATAAATTAAAATTAATTCATAATTTTTGATTAACTCTTTCAAAGATGGTGATTTTATGGTGAAACCACATATTCATACATTTATTGCATGATTAAATATCTGAACAATTTAATAAATTAGTCGAAGTTATTTTTTACTTTTAACTGTTAAAAATCACATTTAGAAGTCAAATTTCCCCTCCAGACCAATGAATAGTGGGTTTCCCTATGAATCCTCCATTTCTAATTGAGGTTATAAATAAAATTTGAAAACTATCGAAACCAGTGAAGGACTAATTTTTTAAAGAGTAGATTAAAAACATAAAACTTTGACAGAACAATATAATTTACTAATAAATATAATTCATCATTCGTATGGGTGGATTGAAAATTACACCAATCAAGATAAAGAAATAACAAGATTTTAATTATGTCCAAATTTAATTCATGTTTTGATAATTTTAAGTAAATTGCAATTTAAACACAAAAAAAGAGCTATTTAGAAAATAAAATAGAGAAATAAAATATAAATAAATATAGCTGAATTACCCGATATAGTTCGCAGGTTAATTTTTGAATCGATATATATAAATAGTGTTTTAGTAATATATATATATATATTATTAGCTGAGTCAAATATATGAATATTATCTTTTATTCTGATTTGGAAAATGATTTTCACTGAAACCATTTTTAGCTACAACAAACGTCTCATGCCTTCCATATTTCAATTCAGTGGGTTTAATAGTTCAAGAGGTCTCGTGATGAGTGTGAGTGAGTCTCTTTTTTTACTATATATTTTTACGCCTCTGTAAATCTTCTCGGGAGTTTATTTTCCCCAAACTCGTTTCTAGCGAATTTCTGCTCTACAAAAATAAACATTAATACCGAAAATTTCACGTTTGTAAATATAACTGTTCAAACACGGGATTTTTTTTTACCAATAAGGTCCCCACAATCCCCTCCCTCAAGAGTCGATTTTCTCAAAACTTGTTCTTAGGGAATCTCTAATCAACAAAAGAAACAATTCAACCAAATTTCAAGTATGTAGGTCTAAGTTCTGGAAATCTCTAAATGAGTGAGTGAGTCGCTTTTCTCCCTCATTTCTAAAATAAAAAGTAGAAATTAGCTCACAGACTATTAATATACAAATTAACTCAATGGGATATAGATTAACTCGTCAAAATTATAAATTATTAAGGAAACATAAATCTGTCGAACTTATTGATGTCTTTATTATTTGATATCACTAATCAATAAGTACAATAAATTACTTATTTCATACAGCTATAAAATACGCTTCTAATAGTTCCGGAGATATCGTGATGAGTGAGTGAGTGAGTCGCTTTTCTCCAATAGGAATAGAGAAAGATCGATGGATGCATAGATAGATATTACAAAACTCATTAAATATCAATATATTTTTGAAAATTATTATTTAATATCAATTCAATGAATCAAGTTGCAACTGCAGTTTTATTTTCTAAGTATAAAAATAAATATTTTTTTATAATATTTCATATAATTATTATTAGAAAGGGTACCATTTTTAGTACATAAAATTTTTTTTGATGAACTTAATTTCTGATTATTATATTTTGAGCATTAAAAAAACACCGCAATTTGTATAAAATTGCTCGTAAAATATTATAAAACCCCATAAATAAAGTTTTTTAAGCATTGCTTTTAAGAATTTTTAAGCTGTTATTTTACGATCCGTGGTGGTCCTAGTAGCATCTAGGAAGAAGGAGTTCATGCGGCCTTAAGACTGTAATTTGTCATCACTGATTTAAACGATAATTTTTAAAGGAAAACTTTTCATCTCATTTAAAATACGTATGATTTACTTTAATGTTGTCAAATAAAAGTGTTTTTTAATAATTAATAAATGTTAATCCCCCTTTTTAGATGTTCATAAAGTCAAAAAAATTATTTTAATAATAATGCATAAATATTATTAATTATTTAATAATTTTGCGTTTGTTCGTGGACACACAAGAGTTCTTGAAAATGAGCGGACTGATTGGCTTGCAAAACCTGTAACCAAGCACAAAATTGACATTGCCATTAATCTACCTATATCATCGTACAAGAAAATTATGAAACAAAAAATGTTGAAGTTTTGGAAACAAGAATATCTCATTTCAAATAAAGGGAGCTAACAGAAAATTTTTTTCCAGCTATTAATAAGAGACTGGCCTGCCATCATTTTCATACTAGTTACAAAATAACTCGATTTTTAACTGGTCATCGCAACTTGAACAAATTTAATTTAGTTCCATCATCTTCCTGTGATTGTGTATTGGTGGCGAGTAAAATGGAGAACACGTACTCCTTCAGCGTTCCAAGTTTGATAGAGAACAAAACATACTAAGATTAGTTTTCAAGGGACAATATAAATTGGCCTCCTAATCTTCATCTACTTCTTTCCACCAGAAGTGCTTTTAAAGGGTTTTATGAATTTCTTGTAAATGTTTGCAATCCTTCATAACCTCAAAGATTTTTTTTCCTTCATTCCCTTGTAATGCGTGATTAATACTTAATCCTGTGAGCCCCGTGTGATACTTTGTGGTGCACGAGGATTTTATTATTGTTTTCAATAAAGAAAATAATAATATGCCATAATTTTTACAAGAAAAAGTATTTTAAAAATGTATTCGACGAACATAAATAAATTTCAGATGAAGTCCATTTATGCGAAGACACGAAAAAAAAGAACCTGTTTTCAAAACGGTTTTTTATCCCAAAAAAAGTTGTTTAAATTCTTTAAATGCCATTCTTTAAACACTTTATTCAATTTTTATTGACTATTTCAAGTTGAACTAGTTAATTCACATCGATATGATACATAAACTATTTAACCATAAATGGAAATTTTAGTGAAAAACCTTTCAGTTAAACTGTGACGGCCATTACAGTAAGAAAGGAAACAAAAATATACTTCGCGTGACTCGACAACTGCAGTTTCCTCTGATTTAACAGGTTGGCACACGTTAAAAAAATTATCATAAATTCATAGGAATTCTCTTGCGGAAAGGAGAACTTGTAAAACATGTCACTTTCCGTAATGCTTCTTGTAAGTAACTCTGTCGTGATTCTGGCCACTGGCGTGCTTCCACAGAGTTTGCGTCAAAATATGTCAAATGTATACAAAGGCACGCGTCGGTAATTGTAATGCGCATGCAAGAAGAATTCGTTCCCATAATATATATCGTACATTTTTAATCTTTTTTCTTTTTTTCACTCACTTGCGTGCAGCTCTAATGAATCATCTGCTGATTTTTCTGAATGAATAACAAGCGATTCAGAATGAAGCAATATGCAGATGGTATATTTTATTGAGTTCCAACAAATTCACAAAAAAAAAGATAGGAAAAGTTCTCAATGAATGAATAAATGGAAATATTGTTTGCAAAACATGTTCTTTTTGGAATTAAATTGATCTAATTCTCATTTAATAAATAAGAGAATTGTATTATTCTGGTTTTTGTATATAGTAAGTATTTCAATAGGGCATTTTTTGCAATGTATATCGGCAAAAGGTCTTAGATAAAGTTAGAATTAGAATGCAAATAAACATATTGAATATCTTTATTTTTAATTATCTTGAGTTTATATATATATTCCTCGAAATAAAGTAACATTATTAAAATATTTCATTTACCGATTGAAAATATTCCATCATTTGAAATTGATTTTATTTTTTAATCAAATTAATATAATATGTAAACTTTATGCTTAGTAAGAATAAAAATAGGCAAAATTTCACTTTTTTTCCATTTAAATATGTATATAAGAAAATAAAGGCGTTTTATTTAATGATCATTTTTTCTAATAATCCTTTATATATATTTATTTACTAGCCATTACATTCCTTCGCTGAGTATTAAGTGATGTATGACTGTAAATTTTATATATACAAACATAAATTATTGATAGCTAAGTTCTAACATTAAACTTTCGATTGTATTGAAAAACATTTTTATATACCTCCCCTCTTAATTTAAAAAAGATAAGGCTTGAATTTAAAAAAACCGGAAGTATAAAATTAAAATAAACGGAAGTAAAAAGTAAATAACTTCAAATCTTAAGGTCTAATAATTTTTTTAAAAAACAGGATTTACTTTTTCATAAAAAAATCTAGATAGATAGATATAGATATGTGTAATAAAATACACTCAGGAGATATTCGTGACAAGAGAACAGCTGAGTAGAAAAATTGATTTAATAACGTAATTTACACATCAGGAAAAAAGCCATTTTGTGTCCTTTCTTTATAAGTGCAGGCCAAAAAAAGAAACAGAAAAATCCCCACATTCTCTCAGTTAGGTGAGTAAAATGGGGAGAATGATAGGGATACTGTAATCGCAGAATGAAAGGAAGGGAAACAGTAGTTATTTTAAGAAATTGAGTAAGTAGTTATACGAAAAACTTTCTGCCACACAAAAATAGGAGCTAAATAAGTCATGTGTGAGCCATTAAAATATACTTTTACTAGAATATCAAAGCACAAGGTTTAATCCTTCAAAACGTTAGAAGTGAAATGAAACTGTTGTTTAGATAAATGGGATTCGCAATTAGGATTGAAGCAAACAAAAATAAAATTAGGATTGAAATTATTGTTCAGATTATTTCTTACATATATATAGTCCGACTTCATTGACAAATAATCACTTAAGATGTCACTCCCAAGCAACACTCGACGTCAAAATCCTTATTTTTCTTTATATGAAATTCAGATTAATCTATTTGTTCGGGTGACGTCATGACTTCTAGCCAATAGCATGCTGAATACTTTTCCCCCTTTTATTTTATATGCATGCCTCGCTATTTTTCGTAAAGATAAATTTTCCAGTTTCTATTATTTTTATGTATCTTCCAGGTCTTATGAGATTAGCTATATATTTTGCACTGGCATACAATAAATTTAGAAAAACAAAGTTATTGTACAAAACAGTCATTCATCGAAGACTAGTTTTTCATGCCATAAATTCAATTTCCTTGAAAAAATTTATTAGTTGAAGTAAAAATTTTATGTTATTTTTATTTCATGACAAACAGAAATAATCAGAAAATCCATATGAAAGTTGGAACTTGTATATATTATCTCTTAATTTATAATAATGCTGTAGACCATATTAAGGCAGTAAGAACAAAATGTTTTATATGCTTTCACATATGCAATTTTCTCTCTAATAGTAGACATTTATTAATTATTTGATGAAACTCATATTTAAATTAGCGTTTTGAGTAACATTTCAGTACTTATAATTAATAATTCTCAACAGATAACTATATCCGGTTGTTGTTGTCGTGTCCTTCCCGCAGGGAAGGAATGAAAGTTGTCATTGCCTGTGAGACAGGTTGGACTTCTTAACGATAGATGGCGACACCACCTATTTCCACCTCCATGATTTTGGCACGGAACTGAAGGGGAGGGAAATATTCTCCAGCCCCCTGCACTCGTGGTTTCTGCAGCGACCACCCACAAGACTTTCGGACCAACTGATTCAACGAGCACTTACTCCGTCTATACTCGGTGGTATTTAGTGGCATCGAGCATCGAACCCAGGCCCTCCGGTCTGGAGTCCGATGCTCTAACCACTAGGTTACCCACGGCCCTAACTATATCCTCATATTAAAGAATGGAATATGGTTTAATAAGAGTCATTAAAAATCTGAGTTCTTGAGTTCTATAGTTATATAGGAAAAGAAACACAAAACTTTAAAAATCTTAGATTTTAGAAAAACGTATCCAAAAATTCCATTGATAATTTTATTAGTGACTAAGAAGCTAAATTGAATAAAATTCTGCTTGTTATGACGGACTAAACATTCTTATATCTCATAAAATTTTCATGTTTTCTTTTTGAATATTTTAGTTTTTTTAAATATTTAAACATTTACCGTTCCGCGTTGAAAATACGCTTTTTATCTGAATCCTCAATTTTTTTCACTAACAGTAATAGCCAAGACGAATTCTAATCTATGGTAAAGTATGGCATTTTGTCATATTCCCTACTTTAAAGAATGAAAAACATCAAATTTTAAAGTTTCAAGGGGCATAAAACATTTTTGGCTGGCAAGTCCAAAGGATACACTTTATTGTTTCCAATTCTTATATCGTAAGAAAGTAGAAAAATTAACAGAAATATATGCAAAATAATATATTTAGATCATCAATTGACGCACCATGAAGAAAGAGAAGTTTATCTACTTTCACCAGCACTTTAAAGGATCAATAAACTGTGAAATACTTTAAGAATGTATAAAAATTCCAACACTTAAATTTTTTTGATAAAGAAGTGTGATACATCTCTGTAAAAATAAAGATTTAAAATATGTATGGCTATAACAAAATGTGAACATAGTTTTTAATCGAATTTCACTATAATTATATCCTCTTAAAATAAAGTATAAACTGCTTTAAAAGTGAATACGAATTATCAACGTAATATGCATATCATAATAAAATAAATCAACAAATGCTTTTTAAATGAGCGCAAATGTAACAAAATGGATAATTAAAAATGCAAAATACAACTGTTTTTAAAAAAAATGATGTTTTTTCTGAATTTAATGCAATATTTTACACGTGATTTTTATACCAAAATATTTCAACCGAAATACTCTTCGCAAATACTCCCCCCCCCCTAGCAAATTTATTATATTACTCAGACTTCCTGTCGATAAGCTTCATGTCAGTTGTAATCCCCCAAAAAAATTGTTCAAGAATTTCGACAGTTTTCAAAGTTCCTGACCATCATCTATTAAATAGCAAAAAATAAATAAATAAAATAAAATAAATAAATGTAGGGGTTTTGAATGAGAGTTACGATCATTTTTATGCTAGACAGTTAAAGTGTGAGGGAAGAACATATTATTTCTAGCTAATAACTTATACAACATGTTTAAAACTTTCGTTTTTCTAACCTAGTAGTTAAGAAATCTGCATCCTATTATAAGAAAAATAAATTTTATGCATTATTCATGTCCAAAGTAATATTAGGTCTCTGTGTCACAACATACATTTTAAGCATTGCTAATGAATATGATAGATTTTTATGATATCAGCTTCAATTAGTTGAAGAAGATTTCTACTATTTTACTCTGTAATATATAAACAACTCTTTTTGTCATCAAATTACTATATGTATAAAATAATAAAGTATTTTATTCTCTAAAGGTTAAAAGTTCAGTCTAAAGTATAACCCAGGGAAATTAATCGTATTGTTAGTTATATATTGAAAAATATCTTATGACTGTATCTACAAAAAATCGAATCCCTTGCTTTAGTTATCCTTGTTAATTTTTATTAAAAAAGTGAAGTAAATGTGAGAAATTGGAATTTTTTTTTTGAAAAATATTTCCAAATCCCATTTTAGGAAAATACCCTCGTTTTATTACTCTTTACTAAATAAAATTTATTTTTATTCCGAACAGTTGTTGGTACATATGTGTTTCATATCATATTAGAGTTTCTTCGGGGGAAACATAATTTTTAGTTCACTTTCAAAAGGTCTTAAACTTCTACTGAAATTAAAATCGATTAAACGTTAAATAAAATATAAATTCATTTAAATTGGATGTTTTCAAGATATTTATAAAAAATTCTAAGCAAAGAGTTGAAAGGGGCTGCCTAGATTTATGTATAATTCTAAGAATAATTAAGTTATTAATGCATTATTTACTTTTTAATTAGCTGGACATAAATTTCTCGAAGTGGAAACTTTTGGAGAGACATCACACAAAATATAAATAAAAACTACTTATCGTTAGTTGTTGCTAATTTGATTGAATCCCTTTTTGGCCCACATCCTTATTTACTACCAACGGTGAGTTATATTCATATTAAATAAAAGTGCATTGCGGAAAAACGAGATGTGGTATCAAGTTAGTTCTTTTTTTTTCTAGCACCAATAAATGGCTTAAATTTTTTTTTTAATTATCGCTAAATAAAACCACGTGGAGATCGATTAGAAATTATTACAGTTGATGGTATTCCATTTGGAGCTAAAAGTAACTTTTTACAATTAATTGTTTACACCCGGCTAACTGAACAGTAATATTTATTAGTATTTTGCTGATAGAGAGAAAATGCCACAGAATTTCTAATTATATTTGCCATTTGTGGAAAAGGTAATTATTGAACTTTTCGATATTATTTGTTCATTTTCTTACAGTTGAATTATAAAGAAATGTTGACCTGAAAACATTTTAAAACCATTTATTTCATTTTTATAATGTATTAGCGTAAAACTGAATGAGAAATGATGGACAAATTTTAGAGAGTTCCCCTACTATACACACAGATTTAACAAAATTTTATATGATATATTTAACTATTTCTCTTAATAAACGAATATAAATTCCTAGATAGTAATATATATATATTATCGCAAAAGTATTTTAATATCCATGATCTACCTAATTCAAATTTTATTTTGGTAGAATCGACTATATTGTTATTCGTAAAAAATAAAACCATTGCTTTCGTATAAAACCTAGCCATGCTTATTAAAAAAATTAGATAATTAAATTAAGGAAACTTTATTTTATATATCAGTTAATTAAGACATGCGTTATTTAAAATGCTTACATAGTCTCAGAATTTTTAATACTTGTTTCATTAGAACGCATTTTAAATATCTACCGTAAAATCCGGCGTATTACGCGCACTTATACTTTCAAGCTTTCTTTTTTTAGTTTTTAGGTATATTCGTCGTACAACGCGCACCTCCTTTTTTTTTTGCGAAGGAACCTGAATTGTAAAAGTGCAATACTCATATATTTTGAAGTTATTTATTTGAGGCATTATCCCAGACTTTTGATAAATAGTATATTCTTGAACTACAACCCTTTAAGTTTTCATTAGATATATCATTTCTTTTAAATAAACAGTATTCCGAATAATGTAGAAGACTAATTTTTTTTGTTATGCTTATCTTTTTGTTTATATTTGTTACTATCATTTTTAGAACCGACGTATAACGCGCAACCGTAAATTTTGATCTTATTTTTTGAGTTAAAAGTGTGCGTTATACGCCGGATTTTACGGTAAATATAATATTTTTCAGTTTTGCGATACATACTCAATAAAAAGTTTTTTTCCGGAACTTATTCTCTAATCACTGCTTCACACATTGCTGCGATACTTTTAATTCACCCCCTCCCCCCCCCCAAAAAAAACATTTTTTTTTATCGAAATCTGTTTGCCTTTTAAAAGCTTAATGAGATCATTAAATATTTCTTTCACCCAAACAAATGAAAGTTTATTCTTATATTTTCCGAAACGAAAAATAAAATTCGGAAGTAAATGAAAAGATAAGAGAAAAGGCAATAATAGTAGACAGCTGGGGTTGATAAAATGCTCAATTATTTTTCCACTCCTTGGGTTAATTATTCATTACGTGAAATAAGTTCAAGCAAAAAAGTTAAATGAATAGTTGAAAAAATTGTAAAAAATGAATCGTTCTTCTAAAAATTAAAAAAAGGAAATTAAGAAAAAAATATGATAAAAAATTAAATTCTAATGCTGTAATTAATCAACTAAGCATAATCTCTATCATAGTAATGCCTGTCTTTAAAATCTTAGGGAATTAATTTATTTTAGATTGTAAAAAAACATTTAAAAAAGATTCAATTTAATTTAAAAACTAGCTGCACCACTTGGAGTATTAAGGATTTGATATTTAATGTCATAAATGTTATTAGTTCCTTTTCAATTGAGCCTTCGTAAACATTTTAATGTAGTGTCCATTGCAGTAAGAGATAAAATTATTTAATCACCAGAAAATAGGACTAAAAATTATTTAATTACTGATTTTTTAATTATTTTTTTACTAGAAAATACAGTTCTTATCGCTTATTCAAAATTAAGATTTAAACTCATATGTTAATGATTTGTGCTAATTTATTGATTGTTAGAGTACATTTCAAAGCAACACGAGGGCTTCTAGGGAAAATTTCGCAACTTTGAGTCTCGTTCAAGAAAAATGAAAACAACACCTGAGCTGGCCCTAAACACTCCAAACATCCACACGATGTTAAAAGATTTATATCTAGTCTAGTAATGATGGGATCGAGAGATAAGCATAATATTCTCTCTGTATTGAACTAATATTACCTCAATTTATCTTCAAAAGTAAGAATTAAGATATTCATTCAGAAAAGTATTGAAATGGAAGATAAATAAACAGGTATATTGGATGCACCCAATTTCAAATAATCAATATGCTTCTAAAATGTTTTATATTTATCAAAGCAACTGAAAGCAGCAACTAAGCAACAATTATTACAAAGCAACTGAATCACATATTTAACACAAATACAAATAACTCTAAACATCTAAGCATATTTCAACTTATGTTAAGGTATCCAACTGGTTGCGACAACTTGTTTTTAAAAAAAGGGAAATATGTGGATTTTTTTTGTTGTTTTTAGATTTTTTTAAGTACATTTAAAGAAAAATATACTAAAATTAAGAAGAGAAAAATAAAATATTATAATTAAAATGGGAAAAAATGGGGAAAAATGGGTAAAAATTGACCAAAAATAATATAAACGCGGCCCATTCTGTACCAAAGGTTTATAAACAAATTTTCAATTTTTCAATTCTGATGGGTTGCTATGTTATTCATTGTCACAATGACCTTCAGGATAAGAGATATTTTAATTTTTACAAAAACTAGAGCACTTTATCTCAGTTACTATATGAAATTTCTTTAAAAAAACAGTGATTATATTCACATAAGGGACTGTAAATTTTGTAATAAAACAGTGATTAATAAATCTTAAGGATAAAACACTTCTACTACTATACAGAACTTACACAAAAAATTTAAAGTAATTATTTCTGAAACTTTTTCAGCAATCGCTGACCCCGTTTGATTATTTTCAAAAAATCACATTTCGAGGAAAACGCGTTTTAAAGTGTGGCATCTTGCTTAAAGTAATGGCATCTGCTTTTATTAAAACACTTGTAGTTCTTTTTTCTAGTGAACGGAAAATGATAAACTTGGTATTATTGTAAAGCTAATAAGATGGCGTATAAAATAAAGTCATAAAAAAATTTGTCAATTTTTTGGCAAATTTCACAATTTTAGGGTAGTCGGATATCTTAAGACGTACAAAAATAAATTACATTTATGTGGGGCAAAATTTCAATGACGTTTCTATAATAGCCTCCTTTTACTGATAAAAAGGAATTAATGTAAATGATAGTTTATTTCTGGCAGAAATATTTACATTTTTATCTCCACATCATTACTTTTTTTTCAAAGCCCGTCTACAAAAATATGTTATAGTTTTATGCCTGGCGCTTCGTAATTGAATACAAATATGTATTTAACAAAATATAAAGATTCAATATTGGTTATCATTTCAAAAAAATTTGTGGATTACTCGCAGAGTCGACATTGAATCAGTTTGAAATATTTTCATATTGTGAACCGAGTGAAAAATGGGTATTATTATATATAAAACGTCTTCAGCAATTTATCCAAAAGAATATAAAATGAAATTCGTCAAATACGATGAATAAAATCTACGTAGATCACTGTAAAATTTCGTTTCTATGTAATCAAACGTACTTTTTAAGTAGTTACACAAATGGGAAAATAAATCTTCAAACTTTATAACAACCAGAAAAGATGTAGATAATCCAATATAATAAATTATTTAACGTAACAATTAGCATATTACCCAAAAGGAATACAAGAAACAAAACATTTTAATATATAACTAAATATTACAAAAATAGTACGCACTTAACATAAATAAAAATAAACATTACATAAAATGTTATCATGAAAAACATTCAGGAACTTCGTATCAAATAGTATAAAAGCATAACAAATATTTTATGAAGGATCATCATTATCGTGATCAATTCTTGAACAGTAAGTGTTATTGAGAAGTTACAGCAAAACAAACGGAATTATGTAAAAAAGAAACTAAAAGATGATATAAAAATTAAGCTGTGTGGTTAGCACTAAAAGACTAAAATATGCGTCAACAATTATAACTTTATCCCTAATACTGCAAATCGAAGTAAAATTAAAGGAAAACTATTAAAAATCATATAAAAGTAAATACTTAGAAGAAAAATACGGGACACAACATATACATAGTATTAGGCTCCCTCTAAACATGTGATTTAATTCATTGAAATATACTCACTAAGAGCTGTTAATGACGAATAAATACTCATTTGCCAGGAAACGCGATAATTTATTTATTTTTTTAAATCTAGTTATCCTTTTCAGATAACTGAAAGAAATAGCTCTTTTAAGTTTTTAATTTTTTTTTTCTTCTTTTGAATTTGCAATGTTTTTCTATTTTATTTTTAAAGAAAATAATAAAAATAAAGGCATTACATATATTTATAAAAAAAAACTTTTATTACAAAATGCTACAGAATCAAAACACTTTTCAATAATTTTTTTGATGTTATTTAGATATTTTACATACAGAGAGCAATTAAATGTATGTAATATTTTACATACAGAGAGAAATTTCTAGAGTTTCAAAAAGGTATCTAAAAGTGTACTGTGTCCACATTTTCTAGTAAATTAATTACTTTAAAGAGAGATTTACAAAACTTTCAGTAACCCTATTCATATCTCTTTACAAGTGGCCTAATGCGTTAATGAAATAAACTATAGAAAATACAAACTACTAATAAATATAATCTGAAGCATTCAAGTTCAATAAAAATTCTACGCATTCAATCCTAATTAACTTCTTTTCAGTAATATAGTTACAAATGATACTCTGGGTAATCGTTTTTCAAAAAAAAAAAATCAAGAATTACTTCTTTCATCTGTATCGTTTCCAAAATTCATCCTGAAACCATTTCATATTTAACAATAGATAGTTTTATTAGAGATGTTATGCCTTCGCATTGACAAACCAAAGCCACGTGACACATCGCTGTGTTTAAGAATCCATCCCATTTGCGTGGAGTAATGAAGCTTGTCTCACATTATACTCTGCGAGTCTCAAATTCCTCTCGTAGAATGGCATGAAAATTTGGAAATGGAAACAGCAGCTCAAATGTTGGCCGTACTCATCGAAGTATCCCTTTTGTTTTCCATCATGTTTCATTTCATCGCATATCAAAACATCTCCTTGTTTCAGCATCACGTTGAACTGCATTTCCAATCTCCCATAATCCAAATACGTAACTCATTAAAAATAAATAAGATGCTTTTTTGTGTAAAATATTCATTTATACGTAAGCGCCGTACAGAAAAAGATGTTCAATGAAACTCTTTTCAAAATCATACGAAACATATTACGTTAAATATGATAGAGCAACCAATAATAAGATTTAAGCAATTTATCCATACTAAATTTTTTAAACTTATTTTTTAATAATTTAACATTACTAAAATTGAAAGATTTAGTTATATGATTCAAGTAGAGCTAAGTTATGAGAGTTTGTTACATAGAATGCTAAAGACACAATGCAATTTTTAATACCAATAAAAATATTTCTTGAATTTTTTTTATGAAATCGCGATTAAATCTTGAAAGTAAATATAACACAAAATATGCTTTGTCTTATTTGTATTTTTCTGAACTTAAAAGCAACCTCTGCATCTTATCTTTTAAATACTACTTAATTAGAAAAAGAATATGAACATAGAACACATTCATAACAAACGAATAATACAGATGATAAATAATGTTAAAAGGTAATGCAGATAAATAAATTAGGAGAGAAAAAACATAATACATGTAAAAAATTAGCACTTCAATCAAAATATCAAATTTCTTATATCATGAAAAGCTAAAAAGTATCTTTTATTTTATTTTTTATAACAAATATATATAATTTTCTAATTATATCTCATAAAAAATAATTTCATTTATTGAAAAATAATAAAAATAAATGCACTGTTTAAAAAAAAAGTTCTGTGTAAATATCTTGAAGCATAATGAACTAAAAAAAATATAAGTATTTCTCTAAGTGTTTTTTAATTGTTCTAAATATTGTCTGGGTATTTAAAATGATTTAAAAAGTTGGGATCGTTGTAGTAATCATACTAAATAAAATATTCATATTTACAAAAGTGTTAAGAAGTTCATAAATCCTGCTTTGATTTTTCAAAAATATGCCTGTTAAAAGGAATCTCTTAAAAAATCAATTCAGTTAAGCCAAAGAAAGCTGTAGCCGAGTTCCAAGCATTATATAACTATTGTTGAAACACAAATTCTCTCTAGAAAACGTAGTTTGTTTTAGAATATTAAAAACTATTATCTAAGAACTAATCCATGGGATTTGAATTGGTAGTTTCATTGAAGCAAATAGTTGGTATTAAAATAGGCACTACAAAAATAAAGAACGCTGAAAATGTTCGTTAATAATTAATATATTTGAGAGGAAATTGCGGACGGATATAAGCTTGAAAATTTAGTTCAGAATTACAATCGTATATTGACCGAAATTAAACATGAAAGATAAAAATATTTGGATATTCGAGAATTTATTTATAAAAGTATAAGTACTAGAATATTTTATTTCAAAAATTTTACACATATAGGCATTAGTTAATACATAAATTATAGCTTTTGATATTTCAAAGTCTGTAAATCATCACTCGATCATATTTCAAATTTATCCATCATTTCTTGAGTTGTACTTACGAAGATATAGCCAACCAACTCTACATTAAAAAAATTAAATATACACCCACAATTATAATAATTAGCACTTTTAAAAAAAAAAATTTGAGTTTCCTTAAATGTTATTCCATACTTATTTTATTCTTTTATTAAATTTTAATTCTAAGTAATAACAGAACGGTTTTAAGGCACAACCTTGCCGAACAACAAAATATGAACAACAACAAAAAATATAAACGCATTTTTTTTATTTATGTTTTTTTACAGCAGTGTTTCAATGAGCACAATCCATTAAATAAAATGAATTTAATGTAACACATTCTTTTCGCAACTTTTCAAAGTACATTCACGTGTTGTAATGCAGTGTGGAATTCTCGATAATGATTAATTCACGCATGACGTAATTGCTTAATCCATTAAATACGTAAAGGTTCTATGCTTAATAATATATCCAAAGCGTATCCATTGACTGGCAGACTGTAACCAGGAGGAAAGTTCATATGTTAAATATTCAATTTTAAATTCGAAATACATAACAATTAGTTAGAAAACACCCAATTAAAAATGCAATAGTGAAATAAATTATTTATTTAATTAATAAAATACAGGGAAAATCGCTTAACACGAAACTGGGGGGACTGAAATATTTTTTCGAGTTCAAAGAATTTTGTGTTAAAGTATATTACAAAAAAAACATATTTCAACAAAATTAAGTTTATTAGAGTATATTTTATTTATATGCATATGTATATATGCATGTATCTATAAAAAAATCCATGAAACAAAAACGTTCACAAAAACTTAGAGAAATTTAATACAAAATTTTCTTGAAAAGCAAAGCATTGATTGAGTTTTGGAAAAACAATCTGTTTTTCTTGTTCAACAAATTGTTGGATTTCGTACATTTTGTTATTCATTTCACCATTGGAATGTACGTCTAAATAACTTAGTATACTTATTTCATGATGTTCCGAAAAGAGGAATATCATGAAAAGTATGCTATCATGACAGGAATTGCATCACTTATTTCCTTTTTGTCGTCATAATCTGCATTAATGACATTTTTTTAGCTTTGAACAAACTCCAAAATGTCTTTGTCTGCCATAATTAGGGATGTTCACTCATTATCATCATCTACATTTTTTCTACGATACAGTAGGGTAGTCCAATCCGGCTGGTGTTTTCCATATTTTATTCCTTGCTAGAAAAGAATTCTGTTCGTGTTAAGAAATTTTTGTTTCGTGTTAAGAGAAAAATGCATGAAAATGCATAGTAGTTTGTCGGGACCGTTATATTATTTCGTGCTAACCAATATTTCTTCTTAAGAGTTTTCGCGTTTAACATATTTCTCTGTAAATGATTCTATTTAATTAATTAAACGTAATTCTAAATGCATTTTAAAATTGAATTTAGAGGAAGTAAAAATTACCTGCGAATTTATTTTATTATTACTATTTATTCTATTATTTTGCCACTTTTCAAATTATTGAAATGCTTATCAATCTTAATGTCCTGATATATTTATGATAAACTAACGAAAAATTCTACCTGGTCTCAATAATCGCTTATAATAGAAAAAAATAATCTTGTATCGTTCACAATTTAAAATAATCACATAAAGCGAAAAATAAAGTATTTACTCAGTTAAAAATGCACTACAATTTTTTAAAATATATAGCTCATTTTAAAAACACAAAATTTGAGAATAGTGAGTGATTTTGGGGTTTATTGGCGCAAGAGCTGATTTCGGCTATACTGCGCCAAACATTTGTTTTAATATCTGTGGTCTAGACGGGAAGAGAAAGAAAGAATGAATTGAATGACAAAAAAGAGGGTCGAAAATAGAGAAGGATCACTAGGGTACCCCGGGTTCGTGAAGCCCGTGTTTACCAAAAACAGTAAACCCCGTGGGAAAAGGAAAAGATCACTAGGGCACCTCGGGATTGTGACACCCGTACTCACCTAAAGAAGGTGAGCCTCCTGAGGGGAAAATTTGAGAATAATGATAAAAAATGGTACTTATGCATTATCACAACCTATTGGTGACATTATATGAAACGAATCACATGATTGCCGTTTCAGCGCATACAACACATGCGAAATTGGGGTTGCCAACTTGGCAAGTTATCTTGAACTTTGGCGATTGTTACGATAATACATAAGTACCAATAAATATTTAATTAATGTATAATTCATTCATATCTGATAACAGATTAATGATTTCTATTTTTGCCGAAGTTATCTCAAAAACGTAATTTTTGCAACTATGCAAAAAAAAAATTATCAGTATTCTATAAGTTTTGAATTTAATATTTTTGAAAGAGTAAAAACCACTAAAGAATGTGGGAATTTTGCAATTGAAGTGACTTTACCTAACAGATTTGAATAACAGAAATAAGAAGATCATTTCTTCATTTTTAATTGTTATTAGTTGTATCTTAAGTCTCTTACACATTTTTTTAAGAATAAACACAAATTTATTTAAGATTATATATCCAAAATTTTCATATAAATACTGCATTCTGAATTAAAACAATGACATATACAAGGTTCACCCTCTCCCATAAACCAATAGATTTTTAATTTTTATCATAAAGATCGTCCTTTGGGGCTTACGTCTGTGGGTTTTTAAACTTTAGACCCCCTTCCCTCCATAAAAGAGGTATGTGCACACCACTCTTCAAACTAAAACAAATTTGAACAAAGTAACAAATTCATTTATAAAAAGAAAAGAGGAAGCAACATTTTCAAAAAATATAAACAAAATTAAAATTAGGTATTATTAGAGCAATATTTAAATAAATAGGGTTATCTTTGATTAATATATTAGGGAAAAAATATGAAAAATTAATTACACATAATTTCCGTAAGAAAATTTATTTTATATTATCAATGTATTTATAAATTGTTATATAATACTGTATGAGCTGAAGAAATGCACGTGCGAGTCCGTAGTTTGTTTTTATTTCCCTGATTCTAATTACAAAAAGTAAACAATTACAGTTACACTTGTTTGTGTATTTATTCATTATTTAGAAGGAAGTTAATAAAAAAATTTCAAAATATCGACTAAAATTAGGCAATTTAATAAAATTTTACTCGAATTTTTCAAAAATTATTTGTTTTTCTGAGGATTTATTTCAATTGTAAACAATGTCGGATATACTTATTTCACTTCAATATAATTTATCGAAACAAATAAGGTAATTTACTTAAAATATCAATTAAAATTTCGTGAGAAATGTACACCGAAAAAACACCGAGAAATAAAGCAACATTTAATTTCAGGAACTTAAATCAATAAAACTGAATAGAACTACAATGCGCCACCGATATTAATTGCCAATTATTCCCCCCCCCCTCTTCCCTTTATTTTCCAATCTACAGTTTATGAAAATACACTCAGATGTAAAACCATGATCACCAATATATAACAAATACACAACTTTAAGAAAATTCACAAAAAAAAAACTCACCCTTTCTTTTCCCCAATTAAATTTAAAATCCAAAATAATAAACATCCTCCAAATGATTCTAGCAAACCACCGAATCCGCAGCTAACCGATCCGAAACGACCTATTCGCAAATGATCGCTTGAGCGGCAGACGACACGATACCCTGGACGGTGGGAGGGGGGGGGTAGAGAGAGACCCCTCAGTCCCCCTTCCCACTTTTGTAGGGGGCAGGTGGTTGCAAGCATGCTGCCTCTGAACAAAATACTGAGACCCCCCCCTCTCCTACCCTATACTTTCTAGTAAAAAAGGTCGTGCGAAATAATAGTTAGCCCGGAAGAAAGCAGACGATAGAGAAAAAAATATCGTATGCGAAAGCCCGTTGGAAAGTTTTTGTACAGGCCTCTGGCCTTGTAGAATAATATCGGGCTATGGGATGGGTATACAAAATGGGGTTGCCTGTTGATAAAGAAGGGGGGATCCCCAAGGGGGAAACCGCGTCATATGGCACGCGCGGGCACGCGACAGCTGTTCTTTTGTTCTACGGGGGGGGGGGTTAAGTTCGGAAAGTTCAGTATAGGTAAAAGCGCGTGCAAGTCGTGTGCTTCTTTGTGGCAAAAGGAAAAGACTTCTGCAGGGTTCTTTTTATTTTTTTTAATCGTTTGGTGGATTTTCGGAGGGATTGACGGAACCCATCAGAGGTGATATGAAGAACTGAATTTTCACATCTTTTTGGATAATGGAAGAGTCTATTTTGATAGACAAGGAGAGTGGCATGAATTATCCGGTTACTTTCGATGTGAAAAAAAAATGAAGGGGGGGGGGAGAAAAAGGTTGCGGTACTGTAATTCCTTCTTTAGTTTTTTTAAGGGTAGAACCCAGTCACCTCTAACTGTTCAGCAGGAAATTGGCTAAAAATGGCAGCGATGAAAAGTTTCGGATGGCTAATTTAAATGAAAATGGAGTGTTAAGACGTATTTTTAATGGCCGTTTTTAGGGCGTGAATAAGCAGAGTTTTGTTATAAATGCATATATATGATTCAGCAACACCTGAATTTAAATTTGTTCAATAACAATTAGTATTTACTAAGTACTTTGACTCTTCATGTATCATAAATAAAAAATACTATCAATAATGCTGATATATTTCGCTTTTAATGAACAGTAATAAGTTTGAAAATGAATATGAGGTGAGAAATTTGAAATCATTTAAAATCTCTTAATTTGAATTAAATTCAACATATGAGATATCAATTAGGAACAAAAATCAATAGAAATCAGAATGTCTTTCTAGAAAGTACACTATAAGCAAGGAAACACTCTGGTTTCCATGCCAATAATTTATAAGCCAAGCATGAATCATATATTATCCTGTTTTTATCAAGGAGAGAATAATCCCACACATATAACTATAATGTGACTAAATCTAAGGATTGTCACATGATAATATAACACGTTCTATACATTGAATTTTCGAGGGTGAAAACAAACACTTTCTCAAGCAGGTACATTTTTAAATTTAAATACACACCTGAATCTTTACATGTTATTTTACAAAGGATTGGTGGTTTCAAAAAGTACAAAATGTTTGAAATACGAAGGCTGTTTAGAAAGTATCGATACTGAATTTATTCTATTTATTCCAGAAAACCCCTAGCGGAGGGACTGTGTGCATCATGCGCGTGCATATTTCACCTTGTCTCACAAAATTCGGCAGGTCTGTACAGCGCGCCGTTCAGTCACACTGACTTCTTTCACGTGGAGTGTTTGCGTGCGTTCGTCGAAAAAAGAAAAAGTGTGAAAACACTGATCAGCGAATCTGTATCAAGTTTTGCTTTAAGCTCGGTAAAACGGGTACCGAAACCTACGAGATGATGAAAACAGCATTTGGAGATGAGTTGTGCTCGGGTTTTCGAGTGGTTCCGACGATTCAAGGAGGGTCGTCAATCAGTGAACAGTGATCCCCGTTCTGGACGCCCATCCACCTCTCGCATTGAGGACAAGATTGCACAAGTGAAGGCTGTGGTGCACTCTGATAGTCGTTTAACAGTCCGAGAAATTGCACAGGAGTGTCACATTTCCGTAGGATCATGTGATGAAATTTTGAGAAAGGACTTGAATATGCGCCGAGTGTCTGCAAAGTTTGTGCCGCGTCACCTCACTGAGGATAAGCAATTCCAACGACTGCAACATCTCCTGATTTTTTCCTCTTTCCCAAGATCAAGAACACCTTAAAAGGACACCGGTTTCAGGACACTGAAACCATAAAACAGAATTCGACACAGCAGCTTCAGGCCATCCCAAAGTCTGAGTTCCAGAAATGTTTCGAGGACTGGAAACATCGTTGGGCCAAGTGTGTTACTGCCAATGGAGCATATTTCGAAGGAGATTGACTCAAAACCTGTTTATGTATGTATGTTTTTGCATAATAAATTCAGTCTCGATACTTTTTGAACAGCCCTCGTATAATCATAATTTTAAAAGTTATAAGCATATGCAAATAAGAAATAATTTTGTAATAAATATTAAGTAATTTGTGCGTCGCGCACGCTATTTTCTAAAATAGTAGCCTTTGATGCATAAAACTTTATAGAATTATAAAATGTATCATATTCTATAAGTAAATTAGGAATAATATATCTTTGGTATCTCAAAATATTGGGAAAATATTTAAAAAATTTTTAAAAAATATTGAAAATATTTTTTTAAATATGATTTATTATTCTATTTATTTAAATTTACTACGGTGTAATAAGGATGCATTTAACTTTATAAATCAACTTATTGCTAGTAATTAAAGCTAATACTTTTGAAAATAGCATGCGCGCCGTAAAACTTAATTAATATTTCTTATAAAATATTTCTTATTTTCATATGCTTAAAATTTTTAAAACTATGATTATATATTAAACATTTTACACTTTTCTGAAGCCCCATTCCTTTATAAATAATGTGTAAGAGATTCGAATAATTTAATTTTAATTTCAAAGAGTTATATGTATTTGAATATTGTTTATATTTTCAACCCTCCAGAAAAAGTTAACACCCCTGAGACCCCTTAAAAGCACACACACATTAGTTCTTAATTTAAGACTTTTTTCTATTGAGCCAAACGTATTTTCAAATGTTATACCGGGTGTTTCTACAGGAATATCGAAGTTTTAACACTTTATAGTATTTATTACATATAACTTACATGTATAATTCATACATTGAATGAAAGAGTAACTGAAATAGTTTTACCTACAAGTTTATAAATGTTCAATGTGAGCCGTATTTGTCACACGGCACACTTCAAGTCGATAGGCAAGTTCATCCTAAACTTTGTTCAGTGTGTCTGAGGTAGTTCTTGCAACAGCTGCTTCAATCCTGTGTATTAAGTCTGGAAGGTGAGTCCGGAGTCGCATGGCGTCAAATAGGGTGAACGTGGAGCCCTTGCGAAACAAGCTTTATCGAGAGGCTCTTTGCGGCCAATCCATTGGTTGGGTGCAATGATGTTCATCTAATCGCGTACTAAGAGATGCCAGTCAGGCGGTGCACCACCTTGCCGTCAAATGAAGTTATCTGGTTCACTTTCTTCCAAATGAGGAAATAGCCATAGTTGTAGAGCATCAAGATAGGCAGAACCAGTTACAATTGGTTCTCCGAAAACGAAAGATATCTTTACATTTTCCGCCGAGATATGGCACAAAAACCATTCGGTGAGTCTCGTTGCAATTCCAGCACCTCGAGAGGATTCTCTAAGCTCCAGATGCGCGCATTATGAGTATTTATTTGTTCACTGAGGTGAAACATTGATTCATCACTAAATACGATATAATCCATAAAATTTTCATTAGCATGCATCAACATGTCGTTTGTGAATTTAGTGCGCCTGTCGGTCTTAGAGCTTGTAGCAACTGCAGACGATAAAGACGTAATTCTAAATATTTGCGTAAGACTTTCCAACAGTTTTCACTGGCATTGCTAATTCACAACTTGCGCGCCGAACTGATTTCTTTGGGTTACACAAGAAAGTCTCTCACTCGAGAAACACTCTCTTCGCTAAGCCTTGGTCGTCCAGTACTTTTCCCCTTACAAAGACAGCCAGTTGTTTCAAACTGATGGCACCATCTACGAATGTTATCATCGTTTGGCGGTTGACGATCGAACTTAATACGGAACGCTCGTTCCACAGTAATAGCAGATTCTGTCTAGGCAAACTGGAGAACACAAAACGCTTTCTGTTCATTAGTCGCCATTTTTTACTAGCACGCTGATCAGCGAGAAAAGGGGGGGGGAGGGGTTAGCATACGTTTCAAGTGCACGCGCAACACATGCCAACAAAAAAAAAACAGTTTTAGTTGCTCTTTCACTCGATGATTTACTAATATGAAAAATGAAAAAAGTACTATAAAGCGTTACAACTCCGATATTCTTTTAGAAACACCCGATATATGCAACAAAAGTTAGAATGCACTTTTTATATCAGAGCAGTTTAAAAAAAAACAGTTTAAAATTTATACAATGATTTAAGGAATTTTTAATAAGCATTCTTAAGAAATAATTTAACGAATTTCGCCCCCTCATACCAATACAAAACTCATATCAAACTTTGCAGTACGTAGTCTGATATACTTTTAAATATACGTTTTATATTGTAAGAGGAGAACACATTTTAAAATCGCTTTATGAATTCTTAAATATTTTAAATAAATAGTTTGCTTTTTGTAGAATTGTGTTCTTAAGTCATTTTATTATATTTACACAGGTAACAAGCAAAAAAAATTTTTAAATCTTTAAATCAAATACTTTTTTTTAAATCTTACCGCATCCCCTCTTTTTTTATATTTTCTTATCAATCACACATTTGCTAGTACAGGATAACTGATAGCAGTTTAAAAAAAGCCACTTGAGCAGTTAAAACAGTTCTTTCTACAGGCATTGTCTAACTTTTTTTTTCCTTTTGGGCCTTTTTTTTAGATATTTTGTTAGAGTTTGATTGCATTTATTTAAACATGGTAGAGTCAACATTTTATTCAACATGGATATGTTTGCTTATTTTTACTAATGTTTTAACAAAAATTTGCTTCGTTTAACATCTAGAGCAGGGGTGGTCGTGCAGAGCCAACGGTGGGCCAAACCAATCTAGCCGTACACTTCAGGGTGCCCCACTGTAAGAAATATTTGGAACAATTCGCTTCCTACAACAATGCATGCAAACTTAGAAAATAGAGATGAAGAATGTGGATTAAAATTTTATTATATATTGATTCTGCATCATTTAAAGATGAAAGAATAAACAATAAGGAATATAATTATTCCTTTAGCACATAAATAAAAATTAAAAATGTTGTTGTTGTTCCTTATGCCACTTGATCTCGACTGAGTCAGATCCAGGCTCAAGAAATTCATCATAACAAAGGGCTAGATGTACGCCTGTAGTTAGGCTTAGCCTTGAGCACCATTCAGGTGACAGCGCGATTTAGCTCGGTTCCACCCCAATTTTGAGGGGGAATACCCTGGGGGAGTCAGGGGCCTCCCACCTCTCTTCCCCTTTCACCAACCTCACGAAAGAACTTGCGGCTCGACGGCTATTTAGAGTACCCCCATGCCGCAATGGTGCTATACATTTACAAACGTCCATGTCTTCTCTGAGATTCGAACCCAGACCCTACGGCACAGCAATCAACGTCACTAACCACTATACCGGATGGGCGGCATTAAAATTGCACATATATTATGTATATTTTAAACGTATTTAATAAAATAAGAAAAAAACAACATAACATATAAGTATTCACTTTCAATATAGATAAATAATATATGTATATTAATTGGAACCTTGTCTGTGTACCACTCTACTTCATTATACAATATAAGGATCATTGAGTTGGCGACTTTCAGTTTGGCACGATTCTGAACATTGAGTTCTTAAATCTGTCTTCACCTAGTATTACGTAACAGGACCCAAATTTGGAATATTTTTTCATAGATAAATGTACTCCAAAATACTAATATTATATTTTGGCTTCGCGCTATCTTTTAAAGATGAGCATATTTTATCACATTATTCAATTTCATCCATTTTTTCTAGCATAAAATTGGTTTCATGTTTTTTCTCATACACTGTAATGCTAAATGAACTATCTCTTTATATGTTAAAATAAAAAATTATTTAGGGAATATTTTAAAATTTTAAAAACGATAAATTATAAACAGATGTATGAATTAAACTTTGCAAATTTCCATGAAAATTGAGACATTTTTCTGTCCGAAAAAGTGTTCCGCGTTTAGTACAAGCTCCCTTACATTTGGCGAAGACAGCCTTAAGAAACTTCTTTGTTGACTCAAAATATTTTTTTTTTCCATAGAAGAAAAGATTTGCTCACATGGTTATGTAGAATCAAATCCGGAAAGCAAAGTGCATGCTATTTCCGTTAAACAGTTCAACCTTACCAGCAATGACATTCAACAATTTAAAATAGCTAGTGATTTATCATTAGTTATCTCTCAGACTTTTCCGTAAGTATTGCTTCCGTAGCGTTGCTAAAAATTCTCTGAAGATGTTAGTTTTAAAATATCCGTTTCAAAATGATTAAATTCCATCCACTCAATAATTGACAAATTTAGAGAGAAGTGTAAAGTGCCACTAAGAAGTGTACCGCCAAACGTGGCACGCGTGCCATAGGTTGGCGATTCCTGATCTAGAGATATAGCCAAGGGAAGAGATATAAAAAATGTTTGGGGCACTCTTCTAAATTATCAACAATATTATAACCGAATAACAAAAAAGCCTTAGGTTATATAACTCTAACAAAACAACTTTAATCTAAATAATTGATGTCCAATTTTTTCATGGTTTATAATCAAAATGATATATTGCTGAACTCGAGTGTAATAAATATTTAAGAAATGAACGCTTGAAGTAGGGATACATTCATGTTAGGTATTTTTTTGGAATTGTAATGTCAGGTTTAATGATTTCCTCTTTAACTGCGTGGAAGAAAAATACTCTTATATTAAAAATATTACTGTTTTTATAGAAAATTCCAGAATTCCAGAAAAATACGTTCTAATAAAACGCGTGGAGTTAAAAGTGCATCTTAATATTTCAAAGGATTGTTTTTATTTTTATTTAGACATTATTTTAAAGATATTCTTTTATACTATGAGCAATTAATTGCAAATTTTACTATTGCTAGTTATAAATTTCATGATAGTATAATCTAAGTAATACATTCATATTATCCTAATGATGTTAAAGCAAAAGTAATAACATACAGGTATTTACATCATTTTCTTTATAATTTTATATATTAAAATAAATTAATATATAGCATTAATAAGTGTAAATGAAGGGAGTAAGAGACTACTGAATTATATATAAACTTAATACAATTACTATCTTGTTTTATAAAAGCACTTTTAGTAATTACTTCAATAAATAGAACCTCTTTTTTAGAATAATGTTGAGGCTACTTTTTTCCACAGTTACCGTGATAATTACTGGAATCAAAGCTATCTAAGTTTCGCAGTCATTTTTCAGCAAATAGTCTTAACTATTAAGGTTTTCAAAATTGACTATTCTTCAACTATATCTCTTTTCTCACAAGCAAATCCACCTTATAATTAACCCACAGATAAAATCTCGGAATTATTTTCCACATCTCATATCCCGCATGAATTTATCTGCCCGAAAATTATGAACGCTAGACCGTAAAATAAAAATCGATTTATTTATCCAAATGCATCAAAGCAGATGTTCCTAAATACGAAGTTCATCGACCCCAAGAAAGTCCGAGAGAAATATTTCTGAAATCTTAGGATATTAGAACGTATATTCAGGCCAAATTTCTGTGATTAACTTTGAAATGGATATCCAAAAAATTAACCAGACTCATAAAATAAAACAATTCGCTCAATAGTTATTTCATTCAAACTAGCTATAGAAAAGTCTTAATATAAGAGGAATAACAAAAATGAGCCTCTACCTAAAGAAAATGGAAGACAACCAAATATAACTGAGGGAATACAAGTTGAAATTACATTTGAAAATCCATATTTAAGCCTATATTCAAACTGAGTGTTCCGCTTGAGAGATAACCTAACTTATTGCAATATATTTTACAATACCTTAGCTTAAGGTATCCTTACTTGCGATAACTTTTTTTTATAAAAAAATGGGGATTTTTGTTGTTGTTGTTTTTAGATTCATTTAGTACATTTTAAGAAAAATATGCTAAAATTAAGAAGAGAAAAAGAAATTATTATTAAAAAAAATGGAGAATAAATGGGTTTTCTTCACACAAAAAATATCATAAACGCGGCCCATTCTGTAACAAAAGTTTATAAACAAATTTTGAATTTTTCGACTCTGATGTGTTGCTATATGTTATCCATATTTAAAATGACCTTCAGGATAAGAGATATTTTAATTTTTACAAAAACTAGATCACTTTATATTAGTTATTATATGAATGTTATTAAAAAACAGTGATTATATTCACATAAGGGATTATAAATTTTGTAGTAAAACAGTGATTGGTAAATCTGAAGGTTAAAACACTTATACTAATATACAGAACATAAACAAAAAATTTCACAGTTAATTATTTTCAATACTTTTATAGCAATCGGGGTTCTTTGAGCATTTAAAAAAAAACACATTTTGAGTAAAACGCGTTTTAAAATATGACATTTTGCTTAAAGTAATGGCATTTAGTAAAACACTTATAGTTTTTGTTCTAGTGAACGGAAAATAATAAACTTGGTATTTTTATAAAGCTAATAAGATGCCCTATAAAATAAAATCATAAAAAAATTGTCAAATTTTGGCAAAATTCGCAATTTTAGGGTAGTCGGATACCTTAATCCAATTAATGTCTCATATATGTTCTACTTTCGGCTGCTTTGAAGATGAAGCTTACATCAAATTGTAATCTATTTGCATTCACTTTGAGAAATGAACAGGGGATCGCTTAAAGAAGTAGAATCATTTTGCATTTCGGTACCTTCCAATTATTAATGAATAGTTTTGATAAAGTAGAATATCCGTAATGGTAGAAGTATAAAACACTGTAAGGAAAAATTCATAATAACAGAAATAATACGTAATTTTCTATGTAAATAAAAAATGAAGCGTGGATTTCGGTTATAAACAGAAATTGAAAGAGATCCAGTAAGTGATTTACAGTTAATCGCCGCGTAAAAGGTATTAAAACCTACATTTATTTTCTATTTTATCCAAATAACCCTTCTTGAAAAATGAAATATCAACAAAGGTATTTTTTAAGGTTTTTGAAGGACTCACTCAGCTTTCGAGTTTGTTCGAAGATTAACCCTTATTTGTTAATCTTATAAACAGAACCTTGACATTTTATCCCATAGTCTAGAAGAATAACATTTGAAAGTAACAAGAAAAATGAAATAAATAGCATAGAATCCAGTTTCATTTGAGGAAGGATAAAGTAAATCACCAAATTGATCTTCCTATCAAAAGGTTGGATATCTGAAATAGTTCAAAGAATGAGAAACATAATCTTACCAAAGTACATAAGAAACACAATCGAATTGGAAGCACAATCAATTTCTTCACTGTCGTGGATTATACTGGTTTGTCTTCAGTATGAGTGGTTTCTTTCCTCTTTTGGAACAAAAATATGAAAGAATTTTCTACTGGAAAAACCAGTTTAACAAAAGCATTATCTGTCTTATCGCGTAGTATTTCCATGAATATTGCCAATAGCAGCACAAAACAGATAACCATATCTCATAAACAAAAATAAAACGAATAAATTTGCAAATTTTCTGCAGAAACTGGTATTGGTATAACCCTCTGTGACATTCGTAAGAAATCGATAACTTAGTTGCTTTGGAAAGCTTATTTGAATATAACATTTTGAAATTTTACATGAGTACACGGACAGCAAAATACTACTTAAATAACAGGTAAGCTTATTGTCATATATTTGATTTGGATATTGGATTCGTCTGGAACTTAATAACCTTTACCGTCACATGTTTATAAATTTCGCAATTTTCGTCTGGTTTATTTTTGTGTTTCAGAGATGTCGCACAAAGTTAAGCAACTTAATATGGTGTGATGGATTTTCTAATCATGAGCAATAGGAGCATTTTTATTTGATTTTTAATTTACGTCACACTGTGTAGGTACACGAACGCTTTTGGTGACGAATCTCGTAATTTGAACCGTGGTCAAGTTATGAGGAGATAAGATGGCATCTCTCTCTCGTCTTACACACCACGCCGACGTGAGGATTTTGAGCCACGATCAATTTAACGTACAACAACCTTTCTTAAAGATAGTTTTTCAGAGGCACCTGCAATCGGGCTCATGGCTCCCTGGCCACGAATCTGACCGTGACCAATTATCAGGGGAGAAAGAACATGAGAACGAATTATTAAATATACAAATGGTCTGTACATCAATTTGTATTTATAATACATTTTGTAAAAAAAAATTACAACAATTTACAGACTTTTTATATTATTGTAGAGAGATTGAAGTTTTAACTTCAGAGATATTAGTAAATAAACAATGGTTTTTTCTATTCAGTTCACTATACTACTGGCCCTGTATTACTTCACTATATTTTGTCAAATAGTTTTAAAAAATGCTTTCACACAAACAAAATAATATTAAAATCACTTGCATGAAAATTCCACAAGTAATGAAGGGGAGGAAACGATAACCGGGAATCAGTGATGCAACTTACACCCCCCCCCTACTGCCCAACCCCGCATCGAACGGGGAGGGGCAAAGATTCTATGGAGCCCAAAGTCTGATATTACGGTTTTGCAATCCTCTGTAAGATCCGGTTTTGGCCCCCAACCTGACTTTGCTGGGCCCTAATATTCTCTGTTACGCAACTGCTGTGAACAGGGTCTAGCTTTCTGATAACAGAAATAGTTGTCAGCCTGCTTTTGACGAGTGAATGTTTCCATTTATGGCGCAAGAGTCAATTTTAGTTAGATTGCGCTAAACATTAATTTAAAATACAGCAATGATATAAAATAAAAACAGCGCAAATAGCAAGGAATATAACCTAAAGCACAGTATAAAAGGCAAATCTTAAATTTAAAAAAGCAAATAAGTTTATATAAGAAGTATTTTCCTCTTAGTCGTATATGTTTAAGATAGATGAGTGGGAAAAAATGAAGTGTTGGAGTGAAGAAAATCAGGAGAAACAGTGGCAACACAAGTGCTTTACAGGCGCTAAGCGTAAGAACAATATAAACGCTCTCTCACACACATACATACTTATTAACACACAAATATTAGAAATTATATAGGAAATAGAATACTTCACACAAGTGACATTAAATACTTTAAATGACAAAATTCTTCTGGGAAGGAAATTTTTTTCTGTTGTCAAGAACGAAAATCGATTGGAAAAAAACGGTATCTTCAACTGAATAATTTTGGAAATATTTCACATTTTCCAGGCAGCTTTATACAATTGCTATCTTATTTGGGGAAAATTTCAGAGAGCTTGGAAGCATTTGTGTATCCGTTTCTTTACTGAGCCAGGAAAACGGAATTATTTTAATGCTTTTAAATTTGGACGAATTAGCTTATTGCTCATTACAATTAAAATTTTATAAAAATTTATGATTGCAAGATAATGTAATATTTAGACTGAAAGTATTTATTAAGTTGTGATCACACAATTAGGTTTCTCTCAACTCCAAAGCGATAAACTCTCAATAAAGCTCTACCAGTGCTTTGTCTAGAGTTAAAAGTTTTATTAAAGGTGAATATAATTAAGTGAGCAAGTAAAAAAGTGAAAAATACCATACGAAATAGCCATGTGTGAAAATAAAGAGAAATCACAATTGTATAATAAAACTCAGTAAAGAAAAAAAATGTACAAAGAAAATGAAAGGGAACTTTGATTCTTTGAAATAATGGAAAGAACATGAAGAATCCTTTAGTGCAACAATTTGACTACATGTAATGGCAAGTGGTCCTTTCGAACAGCTAAGACTGTTGCATACCTGTTTTTCATGAATGCGATGAGGCTATCGATAAGATTTTGGGAAATTCTGTTCTAGAAATGCAATCTTCAAGAGCAGGGCAGTAAACGGAGGAGTTGATTTCACTGTCATGTGTCATCTAATTGTGTCTGAAACATGTTTCATCTGATTTAGTCAGGAGAGTATGTTTATAACTCCATACGCACTGTATTTTTTTAGCTTTAAGCATGTTCACTGCAATTCGAGTTGCATAAGGTATTGGGTTATAATACATTAAGACAGTGTTTCTCAAACTGTGGGGGGTGCCGCCCTAGGGGGCATGATAATCCCACCAGGGGGCGCAAGCATATCGAAAAGTCGAAAATAAAGGATTATTTTAAAAATATTAATTTACTGAAAGGAAGCAAAGGAAAATACATTCTAACATAATAAATAAAGTACATATTAACATTGGTGTAATATAAATATATCAGTACTGCACAATGTATTTCATCATTTTTTTTTTAATTCATCAATACTAAGGTAATAGGCTGAGTTAATATAAGTTAATTTACCCACAGTCTTGTCATATATAAAATTTAATACTTATCTTGATAATTTGTACGGTTTATAATTAAAGTCGTATTGTAGCTTTATCGTCAAAGTATGTTTTTATTGAATTCAATACAATATTATTGTAATGAGGAGGGCGCGATGAAAATCATGATTGAAAATTGGGTCACAGACATTGAAAGTTTAAGAATCACTGCATTAAGAGAAGGGAATCGTTTATGGTTACAACAAATATTACGAAAAGAGTTTGAAGTATCTCGTTTACATACCTTTGGGTTGTCAAATTTATATTACAAATAATATGCAGAGTTACAAATAATAACGTCCACTTACGCTTATTCCAGCTCATACAATCAAATCGCTTCAACTGCCCTGTGATCCATAAACGGGAGATTATTCCTTTCGTAGTAGAACATGTCGGGTGTCAAACTCCAGATTGAATCGGGACTCTTCAGTAAGCAGAATCTATCTCCAATCATGTTTCAACCAATCTCAGTGTTTAATAGTCCACCTTCTCTTGGCCACGTGGGTCAACAGAATATGTATCATTAATCTATGTAAATACACTAGACTACTCGGATGAAGCCTGTTTGGACTGTTTGCTGGATCCTCTCCATTATATTTCCAAAAACAACTATCTTTGTAGCTGAGTAGCACATTGCCTGTTCTGTCTTGAAGAGCCATTTACAAGAGATACTGTTCAACAACTGCTGGGGTTCCACATGGAAGATCACGACTAACATTCCATATTTTTTGGAATCGATTCCACAACCTTGAAATGACACTTCCTGCCCCTCCAACATAGTCCGCTACAGTTACATGTATTTACCCGGATTTAAATCTTTCAAAAATTCATCAAGTAATGGGTTCCGGTAAACCACGTTGTTGTTCAATTCCCAAATTACATTTTTTTCGAAGCCATAGATAAACAATATTGTGTTAAGTATTACAACTGAGAAAGAATCTTCTGTGAAATACCAATTTCTGCATGCACATCCTTTTTGTCTATTTTTTATTTCATTAACGTTGATTTGCTTGTGAAATTTTCTTCCGTTTTTTGCTATACTTTAGATTATGGATATTTTGTTTTACTTTAAATATCAATAAGGAGCAATTTGGCAGAAAAGTCCATTTTTTTTCTTTTTTTGAGAAAGCAGTAAATCACAGTTTCATATAGAAAAATACCAAGTAAACATTACAAAAATGGGTTCTAGTATGAAATGTATGCATCCCTATTTGCATTGGTGGCATTGACTTTCCATGCTGCCAATTAAATTGTCGGACACTGAAATGGAAAGTGAAGAATAGATACGGAATAATCCTTATTTCAGCTCCTGTAACGACCTTGAAGGAGGACTTAAAGCAGCTATGTGTCTACCAAGGTAGCCCCAACCATGTTGTCTGTTGCAATCAGCGCTAGAAATTGAGCTGACCATTCCATTCACTCCAAAACGGGATCCTCAAGATTGACCTAACCAAGCACAGCTGAGTGAGGTCACGAATTATCATCCATTAGAATGAATTAGTTACCAATAGCAGCAGTATTTTGGCTGACTTATCAACCAAGGACCTCGTTCCGATATCTCGCGTGCACTAATTAAAATTTCTCTATAGAACACATCAGGGTCCGAGTATCCATCATTTTCCCTGGTCACTTCTGTAAGTGTCTTTCAACAATGTTGTATTGTTTGTATCTATTTTGTTTGTCTCTTTTCAGTCCAACAGACACCCTGAGTCTCTCTCTAGTGTGAACCTGGACTCGTCTGTGAAGAGTACAGAAGCCCATTGCTATTTGGTACAGGAAACATGTTCTCTTGCCCAACATTAACAGACAAATCTCTGCCGCAGGTTGAGAGAAACGCACATAACTGGTCATCTTGCATTGTGATCTGTATCGTGGAAGCGTTTTCGCAATGGAAATTCTTGTTCCTGGTAGAACAAAATGATCTGCAACGACCTAAGACAAAATAGTGCTTCTCCACCTTCAGGCTAAAACAGCTAGTAAACGAACTTCGGTAGATGTCTTAACTCGCAGTCTTCTTGGAACATGTCTCTTAGGCACAGAATGTTCAGATTTAAACTGACTCTATAGTTAGTGAACCATTGTGCGAGATGTCAAGCAACACTTTGTGACAACGCCATTTCCATCCATGCAACCCCCGCCACCTTAGCAAATCGGATCAAAGGCTTCTAAACATTGCTAGGGTCTCTTCGATATTGTCAACGAAACTACCTACAACTATTGAAGATCGACAATCATATACTAAACGCCTACGAAAATACGAAAGTCTGGTTTGTGCACATTTTTTCCACTCTTATACAAGGGCCGATTTCTTCAATAACAGGCAAAAAAATGTAAACAGCAGAACATTATTAAACTAAAAGTCATCTACATAAATGAATTTTTTAAAGTATCCTTGCAGAAAATATTTAAAACATTCCTAAATGAGAAAGTTCATCACAGTTTTGAGATGCATAGTCTATGAGCGTCATCGATCATTTTTCATTGCCCACTATTTGTCACAATTTGCAAGTTACCATAATTTCAGATTATATTTCAAAAATATATCGCCAAAAATAAGTATTCGTAGCCAAGAGTAAATTCGTTTTACAAAATGTGCTAGTGCCATCTGTTCAAGATAGTCCTAACTACGTCAAAATAATTCAGAATGAACACTAAAATTAAAAGAAAAATTAATTATTAAGGAAGCAACACTGAATTCTACATACACTAGTCAAAAGAAGAAAGCATACTTTCTTATACACTATTTAATTTTACTCGAAAATGTCAATTATTTCCTGTTAAAATGTGCTTGGCATTTTCACCTCCTATATAACACAGAAAACTCAAATTTCATTTTGCAATAAGGTTAAAAACTGCGTACTGTTTTCAAAAATCAGAACTCAAAGAACACTATTCTTTAAACAATTATTTTTTTTATATCCATAGAAATTTTTATTATATTGGAGAATTTTTCTACGCGCAAATGTGCCTGCCGTTTCATCCCTATCCTTTAAAACTTGACCCAAGACCGTCTTAAGGCTGTCTTCGGCCATTGTTGAAGAGAGAGAGAGAATATAGGACTCGAATTTAAAATATTTTTCATATACAAAAGAACTGAAACTCCCTCTTTTAATTTTATGTTCTGGCTTCCTTATCGTATAGATAATCTCATTTATTTTATCATACTATATGTATGAATAACTATGTAGCAAATTTTCATGAAACTTGAGACATTTTTCTGTCTTGTTCTCTTTTCTGTCCCAGTTCTCGTACATTTGGCGAAGACAGCCTTAAAATAACAGATGTCTTTCGTTTTTTGCATAGTTTTCTTAAATTACGTTATTATCATTCACACATAAATAATGAATTATATTCTCACTTCCACTTCTAAATTGTATGCTTCAAAAAAACCTGTATCCTAATTTTGTAGGTCCCAGTGTAATACAAAACTTGATTTAATAAATAACTCCAACCTCCCTACAATTAAAAAGGTTTTTCAAAACAAAATTGTTGTGTTTTGATTACCATGTAATATACATTCTATAACTCTCAAAATGAAAAACAATGTTTGGAAGTTAAAATATGCAGACACATTGGAAAATTAAAACTAATATCCAAAATTTGTATCTCCAGAAATTAGAACTAGTTTTCAATTATTCAACTGTATATTATTTGTCTTCATATTTGTAAAAAATATCATTTATTTAAAGTATTTATCTCCAAATATATGCATTAAAAACAGTATGCTGCCCAATACAATTTGTTTTTATATAAAAAATTGCTTTTAATGTGTCAACAGTGTCTTGAATCTTTTTTTAAACATTTTAAACATTCAATATGTATGTATTCATCCTTAAGCCACTAGATATTGTTATTATAAAATAATCAGATAAAAGAACCAATTAATTCTGATTTGCGACCATTTTTTTCAGTATTTAAAAAAATTAAATAATTCAAAGAGAAAATCTTTTCATTTACTGTAAGAAAGGACTCCTTCTTCTTCAAAAGTAGTAATTATCATATGAAATTAGTCATTTGTACTTATAATGAAAATAAATCCCACCAATTATGATTTATGAAAAAAAGTAATCTTCAAAGAGCCGAAATATTTTACATATAAAAAGTTTAATTGCTAAGAATTACGAAAATAAGAATTCATAAAGCCATTGCATATCATTTAATTCCCTTGAAAATTTATACATATTTCAGTGGGAAAAAATTATAATTCTATCAAAATAAAGTATTTATCTTCAAAGGGATTTAAATCCACTTGATGAGTTTCAAAAAGAAATAAATATGTATAACGATAGAAATAAAAAAAATATTTTTTTTAATTCATCTCTTTTATTTGCAGTTGTAACATAAAATAATTTATTACGCTTAAGTTATTTATTACCATACCACTATTGAATAACGACGCGAGGCTTTAGGATAAAGTTTGTTTGATCTTTTCAAAAATATTTAAAATGTTTTAATTTCAAAAGAGAAAGAATTAATAGAAACCAGGTTCACAATATTTGTATTCAGATTACAGAAATTAATTCTCAGTTATATTTAGAAGGAAAGCTATTTCTTTTGCTTGAATAGAGTATAATTCAATGAATGAATTTATGATATTAAATACAACAATTGATAAAAACAAATTTAGAGAGATATAAAAATTCATGGCGTTTCTTTTATATATGTGCTTACGTGTAAGTGCGTGTATACATATTTAATACTTTACTTTTAGTATAATCATGTACAATGATAATTACAATAATTCACAATGCTACTACTATAATTTTACTTTTTAGCTTAATTTACTCAGCTTATAATTTTTTATCATAAATAATCATATTTATTTCTTTTCTATACAATTCTGCATGTATTTTTTAATACCTACTATTAGTTCACACTCTCTCTATATATTTATGTATATATATATTTATCTTGTTCAAATTTTCAATCGTTAACAAAATGCATTTTACAGCACTCAATTGAGCTGAAATTTTATATACACGCTTGTTTTGGATGACAATACAGTAATTTAATTATAATTAATAAAAACTAATTGATTAAAACTAACTATTCAAAGAACTACAAATACAGCTAAGTTGGCATCATTTTTGGTGACTTAGCGACCATTTTGGTGACTTGGGTTAAAACTTGAAAAGGTTTTTTTCTCACATTTTAAAGCGTTCAGTTGAGTTGAAATTTTATATACACTATTGTTTGGGGTAACAATACGATAATTTAATTATAATTAATTAACTGAAATTAATTAGTTAAAGAGCTAAAGATACAGCCACGTTGGCCTCATTTTCTCAGCGACTTGGGTCAAAACTTTAAAAGATTTTTTTTTTTTTCACGTTTCAAAGTATTCAGTTAAACTGAAATTTTATATACACGATTGTTTTGGATGGCATTACGATACTTTAATGATAATTAACAAAAATTAATTGCCAGTTAATGTTGTGATTCCATTATATGTACATACGTATTTATATTAATTTTAACTATTTAATAAAATGTAACTAAAATAATATTTTGTTGTTGATCTAAGTAGGAATTGACTTAAAAAAAAAATTTTTTTTTTGCTTGTTATATCTGTTTTTGAATCTACGGATAACGAGCTTATTTGGTGTCCATTAATTCATCATGATCTAAGCATTTTTGAACGAATCTTCGGAATGAACTTATTCTTAGGTAAGTTAACTATTTATAATGCACATTTACAATTTCTATCAAATATTTTCCATAGAACTTCGTTCAGTATTGTTAAATGGAAAGAGTAAAAGCTTGAATAGCCTTAAAACTGGTTAAACCCCACTTTTACATAATATTAAAAGGTGTCTTTGATCAGCATTGTTTATAATTCTGCAGCATTATTTTACAACATTTTGTTGTTTCCAGTGAATACTTCAACAAATAATCGTTCTTTTTTCTAACAACTCTCATCAAAAAATCGTAATTAGGTACGTGGTTATATATATTTCATTTACGTGTGTGTGCGATTTTGTTTTCAAACTATACATAAGTTTTTATAGCAAATTTTTCAAGATTTAGATCAAGGATCGACAAACTATGGCATGCTTTCCACATGTGGCAGCGGTACAAATCTCGGTGGTACTCTGCACTACTCTACAAATTTGTCAATTTATGAGTAGATTGAAGTTGATAAGTTTATAATGGACTTTATTTGACAAACATTTTCAGAATTGTGGACATTTACAGAATTACGAAAAAATCTGAAAGATAAGTCTAAAGGTAAATTTACTGCTATTTTGTAAATTATTGAATGTCATTGATGGAGAGATTTAATTATTTGAAGAGAGAAAATCGAATGTATTCTATTTTCAGCTTTTTTTGTACGCATATGTAAGTAAAAATTCTTTCCTCATATGAAAAATATTTTGAGTGCTCAAAGAAATTGTTTAACAACTGAATGTTCAAATTCGTGTCAAATTGAAAGTCACAAATTGTACCTTTATTTTTCTATATGAAAGCGAAGTGGAGCAAGTACTAAGTTCGCATTAAAACTTTTGTGAATCCTTTTATTTAATTAAAATGAAAATAAATACTAATAATTTATGTTGTCTATTTCTTGTTTCGATAAATATGTTTAATAAAATACACAATATATGTACACAATTTTATTTTATTTTTTATTTTTGTTAAAGAAATAGTTATATCTTATGCTTTTTATTTTTATGTTAACAAATATCTTTATGAATTTTGCAAAATTAATATATAATAATATATAATAAAACTATTCTCTATCTCTGCATGCATTATTGCGGGAATTGAATTGTTTCAAAAATGTCCTACTGTGTGGTACGCTGAACTATATTGGTAGAAGGGTTTGGCACGCAACAACTAAAAGGTTGCCGACCCATGATTTAGAGTACTAATGAATGACCTCATAAAAAAATTCTGAATTACAGTCAGATGAATCTTAAGCCGAAATTTTATTCTTATCATTGTGTGAAGGTTTTCAGATCCAGCTATACTTAGTACACCTCTCTATATTCTTCATAATGAATTTCAAACCAGTTTCTAACTCACAACCCAACATGCCCAGTGTTACTTCATCAATCAAAAAACAGTGGGCATAGGCTAATGAAAACCCTTAATTTCCCAAATTTTATCCTATAGCACGTAAAAATAGTTATACTATATTGGAGATATAAAGCGTACAAGATCGTTCAGATAACTTCCTCACAGTTATACCTTTATAATATCTACTATTCTGAAAGTAACCCCCGGAAAACGTGGCACTTCTGTAACATAGACTCGCTTTAACAGGATTCTAGAATCAGAGAAAACCATCGATATTTACGTATTATCTCAACCGTATTGGCGACATTATATGAAGCAAAGCCCATGGTTGCCAATTCAGGGTGTAAAATACAAGCGAAACCAGGGTAGTCAACTAGGCGAGTTATCTAAAACGTTGGCATTGTTGCGATAGTACATAAGTACCAAACCATCTTACAAATACAGCATCTTACACGACACGATTTCATTCTAATGTGATTTGAGAATCAGATGTCTCTCCTCGCGGGCAAAGTTTTAATTTTTTAGAAATATAGTTCGAAATTGTATGGAAATATTTCTACAACACGGAACGAAAAAAGGCTTTTAAAAATACGAGTTACCTCACTAGAAAATATAGACGATTCTGTATGTCGTATCGAATTTACATGCAAAATTTCAAAAATTATTAGAATAATAAGCCCATTTTTTTGGATCAAAGAGTATTTCTTAAAACTTTGTTGTAATCGGTTGCCTACTATTCAATATTTTTTTAAGAAATAGTTATTAAGTTTCACAATTTTGAAAATTGTTTTTCGTTAAAGATATCTCACAGAACACGAGATAATGCTGCAGAAAGTTCAATGAATGAAGTTAACGATGCTTAGTATCTAACGGACTATCTCGTGAAGCTTTCCTCTTAAACAAACTAAGGGTTTGCGTTTTGATTAGGCTTTATTGAAAGTTTAACTATCACATTTCTACATACGGAAACGTAAAATGCAAATGACTAGTTATATACAACTGTTGCAAAGTGCAGTAGTGATATAGATTGTAATTACACTGTCAGAGAGTTAACAATTCTATCACTAGATAATATTGCTGGTAAACTGTTTATTACAATAAATTGTATAGTGCGGCAATTAGGCGATTCGGTCGGAGTCGAATCCAATTAGTGTATTCATCCGAAGATTGGTTACCGCTTAACGTTGCTGAAATAATTTCAGGAGCCTGTTTCCCGTTTTAGGATTTCAGATAAGTTTAACTTATTTATATTTTTGTCTTACCATTGATCTTCGAACAAGTTATTTTGATAAATATGTTAGAGATTTATATATTTGTGCTGATTATTTTAGTATATGGTATAAATGGCTTCTACGTCTATTCACATATCGGGTTCGAGTCAAATACTTTTTGAGTTCGGAATGCTCGGAGTTGTTATTATTGTTATAATAGTTCTTTTGTACATGTATTCTTGTTTAATACATATTCATATATGATATTTTTGATGGGAAAATTAATTTAATGGACATATTTCTCCAAATTATGGAAACATAATAATTTTTGAAGCCTGATTCCCTTCCTTGCATTAGTTATTTATTTCACATTACAAAGATTTGCATAACATAGCAATTTTTTGGAATGTAACTATTGTGTTATATAGGTATTTTTCTTTTGTAATAATCTTAAAATAAAAAAGAGCTGTCGATCTATTTTTTGTGTTCCGAGAAAAACGGAAATTGGTTATATTTCTCTTTCACTCAAAATGAAACTAAGCTCAATTATTCAATGAATGCGCTGTTTCAATGCTGATGGCTTTCCAGATTGTCAAACACGCGAAATTTCTCCAAAAAAAATAAAACATTGTGAGGATGAAACTATTTTACCGCATAAAATTCAACCATATACTTATAATTTTAAGAAACAGAAGAGATTCTAACACTAACTATAGGTTACAATTTAAACACATCGTTTTATATCCATTCATGTACTTCAGATATTTTGGCATGTGCCATCAGTTAAGATATACTTTAACTTACGGCCCCAACTTTGATACAAATAGACAGTTTTGATACTCTTAGACTTTGATCACACTAATGTATATTTAAAAACTTTAATTAGCAATAACTATTGTCCACGCTTGTTTTTTAAATTCATTATAGGGATTTATTTGTAATATACATTTTGAATTGTATTTGAATACTTCATTAAATAACTTTTTGATCATTGGATAAAACAAACTTTTACTTGGAATTAGAGTTTTGATAATTATAATTACGACGGTGTCAAGATTATTTTATATAGTTATTTGGTTGGTTAAAACTACGTAGCATCGAAATAATACAAAGGGTATTAGAGACGTATTTCGCAATTTCACAAACCCCTTTTTATTTATAAGAATAATCCGTAATGGATGTTTTTCACCCTTGTAAGAATTTTGAGCTTTATTATTTTTAGAATGTATTGAGAATTAAAATCCCCTTTTAGATTGCCGCCTGATGGGCCTTCGGTATAGTAAGAACTTGAAACCTGAACCGCTCATCCGGTATGGTGGTTAGTGACGCTGACTGCTGTGCTGTAGGGCCTGGGTTCGAGTCCCGGCGAAGGCATGGATGTTTGTGAATGTATAGTGACTTTGCGACATAGAGGTACTCTAAATAACCGTCGAGCCGCAAGTTCTTTCATGAGGTTGGTGGAAGGGGAAGAAAGGTGAGAGACCCTTGACTACCCCCAGAATGTTTTCCCTCTAAATTAAAGTGGAACCGAGCCAAATCGTAGCCACCTGTATGGTGCTCAAAGCTACGCTAATGACAGGCGTACTACTAGCCCCTTGCCACGATGAGTTTCGTAGGCCTTGATCTGATGTTACTTTCGATCAGGCGGTATAAGTAACAATAGAACTTGAAACCTTGATAAGAAGCTCTTGATCATAATCATTTGGTTACCACGACCTTGATCCTATCAGGTCTTTTATGCTTGATAAATGCTTAATGCTGTCCTTTAATCTTAAGCATAAACTATTGCCGATATTGTATAACCAGGCTCAGGGGCGTTTTAAGGAATGGCCCACTGGTCTCTGGCCAAGGGCCTCGGCCACAATGGGGACCTCGTTTCGTTCTCGAGCCTTAATAAGGTCACGATTCAAATAATTTCATCGGTCAAATGTTATTCCCGGTTGTATTCTCCAAGAAACTGATAATTTCGGACGATATGTCAACTGACAACATGTGATGAATGTATTGGCCTAGACCTATGACCATATACGTTCATTACTCATTAAGTTAAAAGATGGTAATTGGTCCACAGCCATTTTGTGTGCTTGTAAGTCATGTACATTTATTTGCTTCGGTTTATTGTTTATAGGATTTTTTTACTATGGCTATACTGTGGCTGTGTATTGTCTACTTTTAAGGGTCATAGAGGACTTACATTTGTGTAGGGGGCTCAGGGCCTCAAGAAGTTTTAAGACGTCCCTGACCAGAGGCTACCACAATTATCTTAAAACTAAATTCCTGCAAGATAAAGAAATGATTATCTGCTGATTAATCTTTATAAAAGAAAGAAATGAGAAAGGGAACATTTTAGCAACGGAATAAATTATTTCAAAAGTTTTTAGAATAAAAACGATATTATTATAAAGTAATTTTCAGTAAGATTTGGCATTAATATGGAGATGGATGTTGTAGAAAATTACTTTAATGTTTAAAATCTTAAATAATTAAAAAGTATATATAAGTGTAATGATATATATATATTTTTCCAACATTCATGATGAAGACATTATTCCTAGACAAAATAAAATGCTCTTTTATTCTCCTTTGCTTCTCGGAGATGTTTATTATCTTTCAAAATCCGAATCTTTCCATTGAGCAATATTAAAGTCCTATATCTTTAACACCACTGTTAAAGGTATTAAACATTTAAAAAGTTACACTTTCATCAAAACACATTTAAGAGTATTTGGAAAATAAAATTATATTTAATAAGCTATTTCTATTTTTTCTGTAAAACTTCGAATATATTATTACAATATTATAATCCCTTTGCATTAAAAATCCGAACAAATTGGAAAATGATTAGGACTATAAAATTTTCCTCACACAGTATTTTATAAGTGAAATTCATAAAATTATTACATATTAAGAAAATAATAGATATGTATGTAAAATACGAAATGCATAAAGCTTGTACATTTCTCAGTAATTACTACCTAAATCATTCTAATTATATTTAGCAACTACGCGAAAGAACTTGAACACAGTTTTAGTACACACTTTACATGATTGGTGGATTCAAAATTTTAATACTGCATAGTTTTTTAATACTTTTTTAACTTTAAAAAATATAAAAAAAGAGGTATAAAACTAAATTAAAATAATTAGCATTAAAAACTCAACTGTTATTTAATTTTTAGTTTTGATTTTTATATTGACTTTTATTAGCAAACACAAAAATGCCATTGTTCGATAACTTTAAAAAACAATTATATACAGTTAAATGGGATAATAGCCTTTGTCGCTCCCCATCCCACGAAAATAATAACTGTAACTGTACATTGAAATATGGTAGAACAGTATGTATAACATTTGGTATATAAACACAGACGAAATCTTTCTTCAAGGTATAATAGCCTTTGCTGCTCTATATCCCACAAAAAAAACTATCTTTCTTCAAACATAATTAGAAAGTATCACAATTACAACTGATTTGTAAAAAGAAAAATATTACGTGCAACAGAAACAGTTATACTTTGGAATATTATTAACATGTTTGAGTTTCTCCCTTAATTTCTTAAAAGACGAAGCTTTGATATAAATTTTGATTTTAATCTTTTTTTGACCAAAGAACTGAAAATAATTTTTCGAAAACGCTTTTCAAAACAATATTTCAAAAATTATGTGTGGTTATGTGAACGTATTTAGATGTGTTACTTCAAATTTGTATCGTAAATTAATTTGTACTTTAATTTCCTCATGTATTAGAGAAGATTTAATTTGATCAAAGTATCTGTATTACTTAAATTTAGTCCCCTTTTTATTTGATTGCCTTTTTAATACATCAATTGTACTCTGAAAACTTCATCTATGAATTGTATTGTTTTTGAAAGGATAGTTTATTTTTGAAAACAGAAATATATACATATAAAAAGTAATCAATTTCATAAAATGTATTATTTTAGTATTTATAAAAAAATTACGAAATTTTCTTACCTGAGAGATTAGTGAGATAGAGTTTGAATTTATATCACAGTATGTCCATCTGTAAAGAAGAAAAAAATTGATTCAGTTATCGAATTTTGAAGGAATAAACATAGCATCTGTGTGCTTTTTCTTTTTTTAATATATAACAAAAAAATATATGATACAGTTAGTAAAAATTTCTACTGAGAAAAGTTTCAACCAATATCCGTAATTTTTATTAAAGCTATTTTGTTCTAAATTATGTTTTGGAACAAACTTCTGCCCAAATTTAAAGAAAAATATTTTAAGATTTAGATGAAGAGTTGTGTATTACAGCAGAAAATATAACTAAGTTCCTCCTTAAAACTAACAAAGGGGCAATAATCTTTTAAAGTTTTACTTTGATTTTAACTGCCTGCCTCTTTACAGTGGAAACAGATTATGCAAATTAGCTCTAAGATTTTAAAAGTGAGGGAGAGACAGGAAGTGAGGGAGATTGCTGACAGTTAGTTGAGAAGTTAGTGATTAGCAATGCGAAGATTTTCCCTTCCAGTTTAAGAGAACTAGATTCTTCAACTGTAGTTAGAGAACTTCCTTGCCTAAACCTAGGTACTTTATGGCTTTTAGAGTGAAATCCATTTTGGAAAGTTTACGAGTAAGTCTCTATCGAACATCTGATTCGAGATCTTATTGTAAACATTGAAACTTGTCATTCTTTCGAAACTACAATTCTGAGCGTCTGCAAGTATTTTAGATGAGTGAATTTTGCTTATTCAAAATTCCTACACTCTTTAGCTCACTCACTCTATATATTTATCTTGTTCAAATTTTCAATCGTTAATAAAATACATTTTAAAGCACTCAATTGAGCTGAAATTTTATATACACGCTTATTTTGGATGACGATACAGTAATTTAATTATAATTAATAAAAATTAATTGATTAAAACTAACTATTCAAAGAATTACAAATACAGCCAGGTTGGCATCATTTGGGCGACTTAGCGACCATTTTAGTGACTTGGGTCAAAACTTGAAAAGGTTTTTTTCTCACATTTTAAAGCGCTCATTTGAGCTGAAATTTTCTATACACTCTTTTTTGGGGGTAACAATACGATAATTTAATTATAATTAATTAAAAATATTAAAAATATTGACTGAAATTAATTATTTAAAAAATTACAGATACGGCCACGTTGGCTTCATTTTTAGCGACTCAGGTCAAAACTTTAAAAGTTTTTTTTTCTTCACGTTTCAAAGTTGAACAGTTGAACTGAAATTTTATATACACGATTGTTTTGGATGACAATTTAGATACAATTCTTTGAGATAAAATAATTAGATATTTTTTTACACATTATTTATAAAAGAATGAAGCTTCAAAAAAGTGTAAAATATTTCAAATATAATCATTATTTCAAAAATTATAAGCATATGAAATAAAGAAATATTTCTGTAAGAAATATTAAGTTTTACTTTATGCATGATACATGATATTTTCTAAAATAGTAGCTCTAATTACAAGCAGTAAATTGATTTATAAAGTTAAATATATATATCCTTATTATACACTGTAGCTATTTTCATATTAATAGAACAATAAATTACATTTTTAAAAATACAAAAATTACATTTCTTATAAAGTTTTATACATCAAAGGTTAGTAGCTAAAATAGCATGCCCAACGAAAATTTACTTAATATTTATTACAGAAATATTTCTTACTTTCATATGCTTGTAATTTTTTAAATTATGATTACATTTAAAAAATTTTGCCCTCTTTTGAAACCTTATACCTTTATAAATAACGTGTAAAAAATCGAATTATTTAGTTTTAATTCCGAAGAATTATATCTATTTGAAAATTTTTTATATTTTCAGCTTTCGTGATAAAATGAACACCCTTGAGACGCCATAAGGTTCTGTTCTACTTGTACATAGTGTCCAGTAATCCTTATAACTTTTCATGAAAAGTCTTCAGCTGTATCATTTTCACAATAATAAATTATTTAAAAAGCAGATATGCAATTTTAGGGAAATTTTATAACAAATAAATTATTTAATTTCTTATATATTTTGAGATGTTTCCTAACTCTAACCTTTATTTATTTATTAAGATCGGATGATCTAAAATAATTTATAAACTTAAATAAAATGAGAGTACTTCAAAATGCACATTATTACTACTAAAGTATATACAAGTATCTAGTACTAAAGAAAATAACTTGTTGAAATTAAGGTTAAACTCGTTATGTAACAAAAATAATCTTTTATAATAAATCAGGATGTTTTAACCCGGGTGATATGAAAGGAATTATGGTAATAGCTATTAGATTGTCTAAATTCGTTGATGAAGAAAAATTTTTGGCTTGCGGCCCAGGCTCCACACCCTGAAGAATAATGGAAAATATCATTCTAATGCGTGTACTTGATATAAACGGAAACATTTGACTTTGAGAGAATTATCGGATAACACTTAAGAGAAAATATATATATATACATTATTGATCACGGCTAATAAAATACTTCAAAGAGAAAAAAATGTATAATATAGAAAAAAATAAAATCAGTGATGAAAGTGAAGCAATTTTTATTTCATAATAAAAATGTTTTATTTTATATTAAAATCATTTCTCGAAGTAAAGCACATTGTTAACTTACTATTCAGGTAGTTTATTAGAATTTTATTATTCTTTTTATAAATTAATAAATTACTTAAAACAAAACAGACTTTCACGTTGAATATACAAAAAATTTCTGAATGAAGTACTAAGCTCCTGTATATAAATATAATTTCGTATGAATTCTGTATATATATATATATATATATATATAATTTAACACTTCATTTAAATATATTGAAATTAACATTTTATTGCAACACCAAGTTCTAACAAACTGCGAAAAGGCTCTGCAGGGTTTCACCCTTTAAGCGGTCATTTTTTTGTCCAAAATCTTCTAAAAAAGGCCCATTTTTTTATTGCAGATAACTAAGCATAATGCACGTTATATGCGCGCGAGAGCACAGTGAATATACCTACAAATTAAAAATTGCAGATTTGAAATATATGTGCCCGTTATACACTGGATTTTATGGTACTTCCTTTCTCCTAAGGTATCCGACTACTTGCGACAACTTTGCTTTAAAAAAAATGGAGATATGGGGATTTTTTTTTGTTGTTGTTTTTAAATTTGTTTAGTACATTTTACGAAAAATATGCTAAAAATAAGAAGAGAAGAAGAAATAATTATTACTAAAATAGGAAAAAATGGGTAAAAATCAACAAAAAATAACATAAACGTGGGCCATTCTGTACCAACAGTTTATGAACAGATTTTCAATTTATCAATTCTGATGTGTTACTTTGGTATTCATTTTTGAAATGACCTTCAGGATAAGAGATATTTTAATTTTTATAAAAATTAAAGCACTTTATCTTTATTATTACATGAAATTGCTTAAAAAATCAGTGGTTATATTCACATAAGGGACTGTAAATTTTATAATAAAACAGTGATTGATATATCTGAAGGTTAAAACAATTCTACTATTATACAGAGCTTACAGAAAAAATTTCGGTTAATTATGTTCAAAACCTTTTTAGCAATCGCTGACCCCGTTTGATTATTTTCAAAAAATCACATTTCGAGTAAAACGCGTTTTAAAGTATGACATCTTGCTTAAAGTAATGTCATCTGCTTTTACTTAATTACTTGTAGTTTTAGTTCTAGTGAACGGAAAATAATAAACTTGGTATTTTTATAACGCTAATACGATGGCCTATAAAATAAAACCATAAAAAATTTTGGCAATTTTTGGCAAATTTCACAATTTTAGGGTAGTCGGATACCTTAATAAATTTATCATGAAATCGTTGCTAACACAAGGAAATCTTGTATATAAATAAAAGGATTTTTATATCAGTTTTAGTTTTTTTACTTGAAATATTTTTATCCAATTAAGAGTCGAAAAAAGCATGTTATTGATTTCCATAAATTCAACTGCAGTACAATATCCTGACTGGATATATTCTGATTATTTATTTCTTAATTAATTATTACGTCACCTTTATATTAGTGTTTAAAACTAGAAAGTTACAAGTTCAGGACAGAATCCAATAAAATAGTAGAAGGTGAAATAATATACCAGCCACACTATAATATCTTTCTTATTAATATTGTCTGATGTTAGTGTAATATACAAGATAACGAAAGTGAAACAGAAAGAAAGAAATTATTGTTCGGATTTCAACATTCGTTCGAATCCAAAATTCATATAAATTTTTACATAGGCAAATCGATATGTATAAAATAATAAAAAGAACCTGCACACACATATTTCCAGCAAAAAAAAACGTTATGATAACGTCTTTGGGAATAATGGAGTTAATTAAAATTATAATTAAACTCGGTTTTCTCAAACTCCGTAGGTGTTGTTTGGTACATTTCACCTTGGCGTAAGTCTATAATTGCCTCCGGGGTCTTAACCTCTGAGGGCGGATGTGTTGGAATTTATTTAGAGAAAAGTGTGTGTGTGTGTGTGTGTGTGTGTGTGTGTGTGTGTGTGTGTGTGTGTGTGTGTGTGTGTGTTGTGTGTGTGTGTGTGTGTGTGGTGTGTGTGTGTGTGTGTGTGTGTGTGTGTGTGTGTGTGTGTGTGTGTGTGTGTGTGATCTTTCTTGTTGCTCTTAAAAATATTTTGATTTATAAACCTTGAAATACCATTAATATTTTCATCACATTTGTGAATTGCTCTACTATTAATTCCACTGACATAAGTCACAGGCGAGTCTTAAGAAAAGACGATTAACTTCATCATAATCTTAAAGATCGTCATTCAATCTTGGTTCCCAAATATGAGGTGATCTTAATAGTTTATAGTTCTGCTTAGAGAAGACCACGGTACAGCAGAATAATAGACTCCATGTTTGGAGTATGCATTTCAACCATTCTACCAAAGCCCATTTGAAAAAATAATAGAATTGTTCATATTTTAATCCAAATAAGTGTCTGAGTTTCCCACTAAACGTCGTTTTAGTGGGAAACGAGATTAAGGTGTCATCTACAGCGTATTTAAAATTATGAGGTCCGTCGCAAATAATTCTTGTATTGATTAAGAAAGATGTCGATTCAAAACCAAAAAGCTACAGCTTTCTATATAATAACGGTAATATATAATTGGTGGTTATAATTTTAATTATATAATACAGTCGACTCTATATAATTCGAAGTTGGAGGGACCAATAAAAATTTCTAATTATCAAGAGTTCAAATTATCAAGCGGGCAGGGAAAAAAATCCCAAATTACACAAAGATAAATTTTTTTCTAACACATTTAAATTTGAAACTACGTAATAAAACGACAATTGTACTTATGTATAAAATTATTTTAAAGTATTTTTAAAGTACATATTATATATACAGTATAAATATTTTACAGAAATTAAAAGTCCTGTATTAAAAGAATATATTCATACACAATCTTACGCATCTCTTCTTCACAATAGCGGACCCTCCTTTCTGAACACATGTGTAGCAAGGCCACGTGTTAAAAGAAATATGTGGAAGGCTGACAACAAGTACGATTGGTCTATTATCTACATAAGGGAATGAAAACAATAAAAGTGTACTTTCGCCTGAGGAACCTTAAAACACTAAGAAGGGGTAGAAGACAGATGGTCATCAAAGGGGTTACGTTACAGGGGAGACACGCAGAGACAATAAAACACAAAGCTTGTAAACTCCAAACTGTTTGCTGCAGGACTGTACATGATAGTGAGTGTTCGAATTGTTGAGAGTTTTATTCGAATTATAGCGTATTGTAGTCTGGCCAGACACAGATTTTACTTCGAAATATCGAATGTACCAAAACGTATTGTTTTAGTTCGAAATATCATGAGTTTTTCTAGGGACTGAGCAGCATATGCTTCCAATTATCGAGAGGTTCGTATTATCAAAGGTTTGAATTATCGAGAGTCGACAGTGTATATATATATATATGGAAATTGCTCAGTAAATCTCATTATCAATGTTCCATAAAAACAACATTAATTGCATAGGTATAAAATAATTTTAAAATTTATATATATATAATTATTTATGTTCAGTTAATGGCAATCAATGGAATAATATTTAATAAATAATATTCTATGTAAAAATATTTTTAAAAAGAAAAATTCATTAAAGCAATGATGTAAATAATATCCCTGAACAATATTATCATAAATTTTAAACAAACTTCAATAGTTAGAAACATTTTTAAACTTCGGGTTTGCGGTATAAGATACAATACGTTTTATTAAATAAGATACGTATAGAAATATATAAACCTAATACCACAGAAGTATAAAAATTGTGTATTTTTTTAAACCAAAAACCATTAATTATCACCCTATATTGATATTATTTTTGTTTTAAAAGCGCTAGTACCATCAAATAATTGAACCCCCCTTTGCAATTGATAATATTTACAGACCCGATACACTCTGTCCACCTCTGTTAAATGTCATGTTGAAAACATTATCGTCATCAATCGTATGCCCACATTTCAGATCTATCTTATTTGAAGAAAAATGTAATTATTGTATATCGCAGAAATGACTGAACCATATGTTTCATATATAATGAGACGTAATACGCAAATCTAAGTGATTCGTAAGAGGTAAATGGTGACTGTCGGAATATGCCTTGACCGCCAGACCCACAAAACTGAAAATTCAGAGACTGATGGGTATTGAATATATAAATGTGGAAAGAACCCCTCTGAATCGAATGACCTCATCACATGAATATGGTCGAAATAATACTATTGGTAAAGAAATCCATCTGCTAGGTAATCATGGACGTTTTGCAACTCAAAAGCCTTTGATCTTTAACTCCAACAGCGCTACTCTATGTGGTGGATAGACTATCGGAAGAAACAACTTTATTAAAGTGATAAATCGAAGTTCACTTTCTACCGTTCGTTAAACAAGGCCTGAAGATATCTGCTTCGAAAACGTTTTCTGCCGGAATGTATCGGCCAAAAGCGAAGTTCGGTGGATCTGCGGAATGGAGGTATAGATTTGTTTTCCGTGGAAGGTGTAGACTTTTACCTTTGGTCGCGTTTCCTGATAGGCTCAACGCAGAGACCTGCTGCATCATTTCGGATGAATATGTGCTTCCTATTTTGTGACAGGTTAATGGGGTAGATCCCCGCTACTTTCAAGACGACAGCGTCAATTTTCCTGTTTTGAGGTTTACCATGGTTTGGTATTAAAACAGTGAGATTAATCGAATGCGTGCTGGCCTCCTAATAGGCGGGATGTTAATCCCACACACAATAATCTCTTAATCGAGTAAGAGCATCGACTTAAGGAATGCCTACTTTCTCCGAAATCATTCAAGAAACTGATCTGCCTTCTCTAAGCCAAGTAAATGAAAATAGTAGCAATAGTACTTGGACCGTTGGAGAGTATGCTTTAAAGGATCGTAGTTACAATCGTCATTTGTGTAAGTTTTCCTTAATACTGATAATGAATAAATTTCCCCTTCCTTTTTCTATCAAATATGTCAATTTACTTATTAGGTTGAATATATAAAAATTCAAATTGATAAGTAATAAAAAAAATTGTTTTTTTTTTGTAACAAAAATCTTTTTATAGTTTTAAGAAAGATTTACATGTTTTAAATCAATTCTTTGGTTCATTTGAAATATCAAATTCTACGATATAAAGTTATACTAACATATTCTTTCTTAATAATATTTCAAAAGCTGATTATCAGCTACCCCTACGCTATATATTTCTAATAAAAATTAACGGGTTAAATATAAAAAATAGAAATGAAAAATAGCTAGACAATATTTTGAAAAAACGTGATCTGAAAAAAATAATTTTATTTAAATTTCAATAAATTTATGTAACGAAGCATATATAATTTAAAATTTAATTCTGAAAAAAACAGTGATACGCGCCTTATATTTTCTTCACAGAGAAAATTGAATAATTCCTACAATAAAACTGGGTTTTTTTTAATAATTTATGTCTAAGATTTCTTACAATAGTGAAAGAATTGACGTACAGACAAATATGATGCTAAATATAACAACACATTATGATGGAGTATTTAAAAAATGCATGCATTAAGTCATTCCATTTCTTCCTTCGTAATACAAGCAGATATATTCAAGTAGGAGCAAAAATAATATTTCATTCATAACCTGCTCATAATTTTTTTATTCTGAAAAAATTGTATTATCAATAATTCAGAGTATTTTCCCATAGCATATGAAAAGACCAATTTGCAATTATTTCAAGGTATTTGATATCGTTTTAGGAAAAATTGCGGAAAACACCAAGTTCATAATTTATGAGATCTATTTTCATGTTTGTTACTAGTATAAATCTAGAACCATTAGGAAATCAGTAGGAACAGTGACAAACAATTCAAAGCAAGAGAGTTGTAATAGCTCATTTTCATTGAATTAAATAATTCATTCAGATTAAAAGAAAAATTTTAAAAAAATTAAGGTAGGTGAGTTCTAACTAAAGTTTAACCTACGTTTAAATTATTCTAAATTTAAAGCAGCAACTGCTAAGCAATGGTCCGTAAAAAAATTTTGATTTAGACATTATTATTTTTTTTGTGGAGAAATTCAGACATTATTTATATTTTTAAGATGATTCAGTTTCAAAAATGAGTAGGAAAATGCATCATAGATTATGGATAAGAATTTTTTTAATTTTAGCAACTACTTTTAGGGAAATTCCTCACGATTTTCGCGACTTTTTAGCTACTTTTGAAGATTAATATGAGACTTGTCAACTATGGTAAAGAGGTTGCATAAAATTTCAGTTTTTTGATATTGCTTTTGTGTTGCCAGTTTTTTTATTTTTTTGGTAAATTTCATTTTTAGTGATATAGAATTGTAAATAGAGACGTAAATAAGAAACAATATAGTTGTAATGTTCCGCCATATAAAGGTCAACCATGTAAGTGGTCTGTCATATAGAGGTCAATCATTTAGTGGTCCGCCAAATATAAAATTATACATTTAGTGGTCTATGGCTGGAGTGGGCAAATAGTGGTCCGAAGAGAGGTCTTTGCAGTCCACCAAGACAGCCATAAATCCAAATAGACGGAAAATGTTCTGCATATTTGGGTCAACATAATTGTGAGCAAAGTTTTTGTACATGTAGATCTACTAGAGTAAATATTGATGAAAGTTGGCTGACATTAACTCTCACTTCTGATTTCAAAAAAATTGTTGAAAAGTGTGATAAGGGTACATTTGTCTAATTAAACTGATTCTAAAATTAAATGTACTTGCAGCTGTAGATTGTAAGCTTCCTGTCCGCCAAACACATTGAATTCGAGACCATAATATTGATTCCTGAAATTTCTACACACACACACATTTTCCTTAAACTCTAAACTGATGTATTTATTTGAACGCTATTAAGTGCATTCTAAAAAACAAAAATTAATGAAGGTTTTTCTGAAATTGCATGTGTTCTGAGACTGCAGAAAATATTTTTGTCTGCTTTACTAAATCCTTTGTTGATTCTAAGAGCATGTACACAGGTCTCTCTTGTTGGAGTGGATACATTGCAAAAAAACACCTAGACAAGAAAGTGCCGAGGGGGTAATCCCTATGATGTTAAGAAATATTTAGAGATATTTTTACGAATAATAAAAAAAAATGTAGCTCCAAAAAAATTTTCGATTGTATTTTGCAATTTCGAATCACTTGATTCAATTCAAATGGATGCACTTATACAGATTTGAAGTGAAAAGTAAAAATCGTGTAGAATTAACTTAACGTTCACGAGGTCAAAATAGCAGATAGACGAAAGCTTCGAGCTAATAAAAGTTTCCAATGATGGTTGTTTACTCCTCTATAAAAATTGATTTGGGGGGGGGGGGTATGTTGATTGCTTCAGCTCTAGCCCGACTGAATGTAATCCCACTGGAAGAAATAAAAGTGAGAGACATAAAAGAATAAAATAATTTTAAAAAAGACGAAATTAAAAGCAAGTGCAAAACCTCATTGGTATAATCCCCTTTCCCAATAACTGCACCAGTTGTATTATTCAAATCAGAAATTATTCAAGATTTCTTCCATCCACATTGATAGAGATTTTCTTACCATCATGTATACATTAATTTCGCAGGTTATGATATAACTGAGGAAAATATACATATACAATTAAATTTTCTTTAAAGAAGCATTAGTTTTTAGAAATATTTCCTTCGAATATATAGGTTAATGTAGGATGAAACATAACTAATGGATAATATCCTGAATATGAAAACCATCACTGCCAATATGCATAAAATTAGATAAACCCTTGAGATATCAAGCAGGGATTAAGTAAAAAGGTTCAATTAAATATTTATTAGTTAAATAAATCCAATATTTGAATTAAAGCAAAGAAATTTTATCAATTAAATCAAATGAGATTGTAAGCAGTTTAAGTTTCAGACAAAAGCATGATAACTGCATAATACGATCACAGTTTTAAAATCCCACATATTGTTTCATGGGTAAAGACAATAATGCAAATTTATAATAGTAATTTTGGAGGATTGTAGCTATTACTGGAATGTCACTGGATCTCAATTTATTAAATATTTTAGTCTCTTACCAATTGAATTTCATGTTGAATAATTATCAACAGAAATGGAAAAAACTTAACATGCATATTTTACTAGATCGTTCCTTACACATATATATGTAGTATATTACTCAGCTGACCTTAAAATTGCAACACTGCGAAAGAAAGAAAATAAGAACATTTAACTTTTTACACTTATACGGCATGGTAGGAAGAAAAATTATTTACAATGCTTGATAATTGCAAAGTAACAGTTTCTTTTTCGGAATATTTAAGAATAGACAATGATTGAAGAAATGAAACAAAGTACGTATTTAGTAGGGACGATGTGCATTAATTATAGTGCAAAATGGTACTGAATTAAAAATAAAAAAGATGCTCCTTGGATGATTTCCAAAACGCCACAAAAAGTTGATCTTCTGGTCAGAATGATGCAGACATGGGTACCTTAGTAAGATATGTGTTGACCACCGTCACTAATGCACATTTTGCATCTGTTCTCCGTGCTCTTCACTAAACTATTGAGGAGTCCTTGGGGTTTGAGTTCTTATGCTGTACGGGGAGGGAAGGTTCTTTGTGCAACACTTCTGCCAAGAGCATTTTAGGCATGTTAAATAGGATTTAGGTCGAGAGAATATAAGCAGACCATTGCATACAAAGAATATTTTCACTTTGCAGTGTGTCCGATATCTCAACGCTTCTGTGTGTAACTATGCATTATCATCCATAAACAGAAACTCTGGACTACACATCACTTCTATAAATGCGCACATTATCCAGGATAATCTCTCTGCAATACCGTTGCGATGTAACGCTTCTTCACTCAAAGATGTGAAGCGGTGTTCTGCTATTGTGCATGATGCGCGTCCACACCATCACGCCTGGGCCGTATCAATCACGTTCTCGAACAAACTTTTGCGCATGACGTTTTTTAAGTTCCTTTCCACAGTAATTGGTAGCCAGAATCACTTGTCACACTCAAAAGGTATTCGTCGGAGAACATCATTCAAGACCAATTTTAGTGATCCCAACTAACATATTCCTTACATCAGCGTAATCTCTCTCGACGATGGCGTGGTTGAAATGGGATGAAACAAAGAGGCTTTCGTGCATACAAACCAACTTGATTTAATCACCGTGAGATGGTTCTAGCTGAAACATGTGTACCAATAGCAGTTTCAAGGTTTGCAGCAATCCAGCTAGGAGTGAAATTTCTGTTCCTTTTTACCACAAGGGTTACATAGCAAGCCTTTAAAGGTGTTACTACCTTGACCCTCGTCATGATTTCACAAAGCATTTTCACTTTCATCGACCTTCATTAATCGCGAGATGACATTTTTGATACACCCATTGCAGCAGCTACAGTAGTGACACTTTGACCTGCTTCCAGTCGTCCAACTGATCATCCACGATCTTAGTCACTCAACTGATGTCTTGCTGACATTTTCCTCTTAATTATTACAAGAACCAAACATAATTTCAGAGAAGAAACTTTTATAACATCCAGCACTATTTTCGTCAAACATTAAACAGCATGAATTTTCGTATGAATAATGAGTCTTTTATATAGATAACGAGTACCAGTCTACCACGCCCTCTGAACTTGAATTAATTTTTATTGGTCAGCTGACTGAGACGCAATTTTGCATAAATCACTTGTTCCTTAGCCATTGTCAAGCAGTGTAAATTTGTAGGCTATTTGTAGTTATTCAGAGTTCGAAATTGATTCACTCAGCTGCTACCTCTTACATATAAAACGTCCGTAGCATGGTTTGGCATCTAATCGAACAGGGCATGGATGGCAGATACGGGCAAATTAAATCATGTTATTTCAAGTCTATTTCACACTGTTTCAATCATTGTAGATGGAGAGTGGTTGTGGTCAACTCTCTCAATAGGTGAGAGATTTGAAGGGGTCCAGGGAAATAGTTCAATACCCTCTGCATCAAAGTAGGTCAAGATACGATGACAGATATATATTGCCTTGCAATATCTTTTTGAAGGATGACATCTTCGAGGCCTTGAATAAGCTGAGAAATGTAAAGTTGGGTGTTCAGCTTATGGACGACGCGAACAAGAGGTTTTCGTGTCACATGCCCCGTGGCTGCTCATACCGTCATAGCACAGTTCAATGTCCTTATGACAATATCGGTAGCAAGCAGGTCACATGTATTCTTCTTGGTACCTCCAGACATGGATTCGTCCATCATGATGTAGTGCGCAGAACCAGAACTCGTCTGAAAAAGGACTTACTCCTGTATCCAGTTTTGTCCTTGGACACACCACTGTCACCATACGTCCTTACAGTGTCAAGGAAAGGCGCAATAATGATCCTCGAGTATACATTCCGTGCTGCCCTAGGGGTTTACAATGTTGCAAGAAATACATGACAACATGTTTGTCCTCTTGGTTATTAGAGGTGGTTGACCTTAAAGATCCTGCAATGCCTTCAGTATGACTTCCTTGAACCCACTGAATCCACATTCGCATGGCAATCGTTGGATTCCGGCCAATGCGAGCAGCAATATCGTGGAAAAGGCAGTGTAAAATTTTTTTCAGAGTTTAAGATACCATTTATTCCTCCTTGTTTCGTTCAATTATACTTGAATGCATATACCACAACCTTCTTTTCGGGTGAGTTTGTCTTTTGTGCTGTCCATCTTTCACGATGTTGCAATTTAAATTGTCAGTAGTATATAGAAATATATTACTGAAAAGGTAAAATATATAATCATTAATAGCAAAAAGAGGAAAAGCCTTTCATTGTGAAAATTTATCTGAAAAAAATATCCACACACAAAACTTTATTTAAAAAAACGTAACAAAATAATAAAGCACATCAAATGAATATAGTTCATTAATATTATCTGGCAAAATCTAATTTCCGGTTTTTTCAGCATCAGTTTGCTATTTAAGCAGAATGATGATATGCGAGTTATTACAAAAGCGAAAAGAGTCAAATAAGTGAATTAAATACGAAATATATATATATATACAAAATATCTCCCCACTTGATGTGTGCTATAATGTAATATCTCCCATAAATCATTATTGGAGGTTAAAAATTCTTTGAAAGGTTAAAAATATACTCGAAGAGATATATAGTTCTAAATATCAAATGTGAAACTAATTCCAGATCATTTAATTTATTTTATTCACCCATAGATTCGTAGCTCACCTCTGAAATCTATGTATAAAGGAGAAAAGCAACTCACTCGCTGCTTTATCACGAGATCTCCGGAACTATTAGACGGACAGACTAGAAAATTAGCAAGATTGTTTTTTGTTGAATAAAAATCTGCTGAGAACGGTTTTTTTTGAAAATCGAATACCAAGGGAGGTTACAGGAATGTGAAAAAATAATCTATATCTCATATGTAGGATAAAAGCGACTCGCACTTATTCAACTTGAGATCTCCGGAACTATTAGACCTACAGATTTGAAATTTGGCAGACATTCTTATGTTAAGTAAAAATTTGCTAAACATTGGTTTGGGGGAAATCAACTCCCAGGGAAGGTTACAGGGTTGTAAATAAAATCTATCTCTTTTTTTACTGGAAAAAACCAGCTCATTCGCTCGGTACGCGATTTTCTGAACTATTTATTAGACATAGAAATTTGAAGTTTCGCATACACGTTACCTTTATTGAGTAAATATTCCCTAAGAACGAATTTCGTGGAAATCGAATTCCTAGGTGGGAATTTAGGTAAATCATCTCCTGAGAAGGTCACCGGATTGTAGATAAGAAAAAATCTCGTTTTAGAATTATTAGTACTGCGGACTTTAAGTTTGGCAACCGTGTTTCTTTTATTGAGTAAAGAACCACTAAGAACAGATTTGGTAGTAAATCCCACAATAGCGTAAGAGAGATAATTCTTCGAATTGTCTGGTGATTCAGCTCTATTTGTTTATTTTACTCTGCCATTTTATTTGTTAAATCTTTCTTTTCTTGGGATAATGCATTTAAATTAATTCAAAATATAAATTAAATTTTGACCTCATAAAAATTATTTATCCTTCTGTCTTTATTCTTATATTTGTCTGATTCATTCATGCGAAGAACAGTCAAACGTGCAAGTAAGAATACATAAGCTTCCACCAAGCTACTACAAAAACGAGTACGAAAAACAATGCCATACAATCACTAGATTATTTTCCCAAATATTTACTTGTTCGCTTAACACATAACTCACTGTCATGAAAAAAATGAAAGTGCATTTCAAACAATTATTGCTAGCGGAAATGTATTAACAAAAAAAAAAAAAAAAAAACTGGAGGGGAGGCAGATGCTAAGCAGGGACAACGACCCCTCACGTACTCCCCAGCGTTTGTCATCGTCATTCGATCTACTCATTTCCCTCCCTTCGATTACCATCACCTGTGTATGCTTCCATTTACCTTTCTTAACGAACTGTAAACAGTTCTGTTTGTAATGGGAGAGAAAGTGATATGCGTGCTATTTGCTAAGTGGTTTTCTGAAAGATAAATTGCAAGCACGAGTCCCTGTAAGGACGAAAAAACAAAACCTACCTTCCGTCCTATTAATTGTGTTTATGCAAGACTATTTAATTATCTTGTTAAAGTGTTTATTTGATGGATTTATTTAGAGAAGAACATTGATTCATGTTTCCAAAGCACCAATTATTGTTATAAGAGTTCAATTTGATTTTGAAAAACAAGGAGTTTTTAAACTGCAACTCGCTGTTATTAATTCCAAATATTACGGCTGGCATTCTCTTAAAAATATTAATTTCTAATTATTTTTTTTTAAATTCTGTGTTTCAAAATATAAAAACTTTTAAAATATTATTAATGAGAAAAAGCTACAATCCAAATACTAAAAGAATATAGCCTCAAAAAATATAAATAATTTTAAAAATAAATTGATGAAAAAGCATTGAAAGCTTTAATGTATTTAGTCTGTTGTGAACTGATGGCTATCCTATGATTTCTTAGAATAAAAAAATAAAAGAAAGATTTAAAATTGTAAAATTACTATGAAGATTTCAAAACCAAAATGAATTCTAGATCATTTCGGTGAATTGCTAAAAAAAAAATTTCGGCTAAACAGCAGCATTTAAATTTTGCCAATTAGAAATGTAATTATATCGCATCATTATCCTACACTGAATTGCTAATCGCATACATTATAGATGCGCAGTATGGTATTTGTATAGCATATTCAATCCTTTTTTTAAAAAATCAGACTTCCCACTTCGAATAAATCATAGTTATTTATATCTATCTACCTGTATGTATCTCTCTCTTTATGTATAAGAAATGTGACACGCTCCTTCATTCACTCATCACAAAATCTCCTAAATCTTTCAAACAATCAAAATTGAAATCTGACAGACATGTTTCTTTTGTTAAGTAGAGATCCGCATGGACTGTGTTTTGCCGAGGTTGCAGGGTGTTTTGATATAAATTCCTTCCTTTGAAAAAGTGGAAATTTATCCAATTATCCTATTTGAACTACTTGTCCTATAGACTTTAAATTTGGGGAGGATGTTTCTTCTGTTGGATTAAAGATTCATTAAAAACGAGTTTTTTGCAAAATTCAACTTCCAGGAGGGGGGGTTACGAGGGAATAAAAGATAAATATACTCTCACTTTAGAAATTCAAATCCGGTACATCTTAAATCAAGAGGCAAAAGGTATAAGGATGTTCTTGCATACTATCGGAAATATAATGTTAGGACTTAAGATATCAACAACTTTAAAAAAAAACAATATATAGTCATTAAATATTATGAAATACCCAGTAATTAAAATTTCGATAATTATTACTTGGCTTACAAATCCTTTACCATTGGTTTTTTTTAAACCTTACTATATGCTTACGACATATTTGAAAAATAACAGAATAAATGGGAATGAAATCGAAAAAATAAAGCTTGTCTTAAAGTATTTATTTACTTTCAACTATAATACGATATTTTTTAAACAGAATATTGTTATTTTGGTCTAATTAAAACGTTTCAAGATTAGCAATAATTCTATCGATTTTAATCCCACCGCTTTAAAGGTTCCTGCTTTAAAATAACCGCGACATTCTCATTATTTATAGCAGATATAGTCTTCCTTTCTGCTTGAAAACTCGGCTGAAAAGTCTAGTTATTTTTTTACAAATAGTTTGAAATGAACAGTATTCCTTCGACTAACAGATATTAGATTAAAAAAATAGTCAGGACGGTTTTAATATTTGTTTGCTTTTAAAAAAATCAAAATTTCAACTAAATATTGCCGACGGTCAAAAAAGAGATTTTTATTTATTTATTTGTATTTTTTATTTACTTTTGTCTTTTCCTTTTTCAACTATATAATTCCAGTCTAAAATATAGTTTTGACATCTTTGAAGAAAGATTATTCTTTTAATTTGGGTAAAACAATTTCCTTATAGCGAAAATTTCTCCTTTGATAATTTGTTTTCCCACATGATTTTTCAAGTGGTATTTTTGTCCCTTTTTTGTGTTGCAATCAAGCCAACTTAAAAATGTTACCCCTTTACATAAATAATAGACAAACGTTGAATGCTAAATAGAAAGTTTCCTTGAGTTTGTATCGTATTTATTTTGTAAAATTTTCTCCTTACCTGTCTTAATTAGTCAATAATTAAATAATTAATAATAATTAAACTCTGAATATCAACACCTCGCAAACATAGTTGGTTATAATACAATGAATTGCAGGACATGTTTAAATTTGACTCGTTATCGGATTTCACATTCTAGTTATTTATATTTTTCTTTGGAGATTGTTGTGTTGAAATGTCCAAAGATTTACACGCTTTGGAATTCAACACAAACTGCTATTTTAGCATAATTTAATTGGTTTTCAGTTAAGAGTTTTGTTAAAAACTTCCAGTTGTTTTTGTTTTAAACAGGACTAAGTACCAATTGGTAGAACTGGACAATTCTTTCTTTAATGCAGAAAATAATTGGTTGTAAACGTACAATAAATTTAAAGGTCTTTTTCAAAAATTTTATTACTTATTTTCATGAGCTTTTTTGAATTATTTAGACGAAAATAATGTAAAATTGTTTCTAAACAATGGTGTATCCAACACAATAGGGCGTAATTTAAGCTGAGACATATCATTATAAAATAAGAGCCATTATTTAAGACAAGAGCTGTTGGTGACAGACATTGTAATTTTGAACGACTTTCAAACAACGAGGACGATACTTAAACTCTCCAAACTACAATACCACGTCAACGCGAGGACTTAGAACCTCGACAGATTTAACTTGTATCAACTCTTCTATACAGCGAGGTTTTAGTAGCACCAGAACTCAAACCCCGACCCGATAGAAACAACGCAAACAATAAAAAGATATTATTAAATAACAGCATATTCTGATATGTTGTTACTTAATATAAGTTCGATATTTCTTTATTTCTAAATAAAATCTAATTTAAAAAAAACCTCACTGTTTTTTCATTAAACCGTATAACCAACACATTAAATAAGGAAATATTTCTCCATTTTTTAAGTGCTTTTTAAAATTAGAATGTCAGATATTTTAAATATTTATACCTCAGCAGAAAACAATTGCATAAAAATAACTTCATATGCTGATTATTTTTCGAAGAATATTTGATTTTACTTCAAGAATGCGAGAAATTCTTATAAACACATGGGAGAATGAGGTAAAATTATTTTACATTTCCAAAAATAACTCTCGTCCTTTTTTTTAAAAAAAAAAAATCTGAACGATACTAGCTTTTTAAAGGAAACCGACAAAATAGATCTATTATACAAGAAAATTTAACAAATTTAGTAATCAGTTAAATTTAAGAAAAATAAATAAATTATTGCAATTTAAAACAGTTGATAGTAATATATCAAATCAGACAGTATAGCAATATGATTAAAGATATAAATATGTATTTCTTAAAAACAAATAAAAAAATTGGTAAAAATTAAAGATATAATAATTTTAATAATTTATTTTAACTTAATCCATCGTTATTCACCTGTTTTTGCTCTACTCATCTTCAGTAAATTTGAATATTTGAGAAACATGGGTTTTAAAACATCATCAATCTTTCTAATAAATTGTCTTATTAGTTTATTTTTAAAAAAGCATACATAAATAATATTTATTCCATTCTTGAATACAATTATCTTAAATGTAATATTTATCACTTTGAATAATATTTACTTGAGTTGAACGGAAAAAATAATGCAGAATTCATACGAACAACTTTTAAAGGATAAAATATTTAACCATTAATATATTTCTTATCATTTTACGTGAATATTTAACCATATTTCGAGGGATTGTTTTATTCCATTCGTGAAAAACTTTTTTAGTTTTGCATCAAAATGCTCATTGGGAGAATTCTCAAACTTCTGTTGATAACTGAAATTTTTTCATCAAAAAATATTTGCAGAGATCTAAGTAGATGATGAGGATATATTTAAACTATTCAATGGATGAGGTAGAATTTATATACCTTCCAAATTCATTTAGTATCTGTTGAACTGAACCATTCGTGCGATGTGAGGCTTGTTGAAGAATCCCATCCCATCTGTTGAATAATGCAGATAATTCAAGGCATTAAACCAACTTTAAATTCTCAAATTGTCAGGCGTGGATGATTTTAAGTAGTATGGTTATTGTGTCAAGTAGTTCCAAATAAATAATCCCTTTCATATACCACCAAATGCAAAGCAAAATCTTATTTGGCTTTAATCCTGGCTTTGCATTGGGAATGGTTTATTTTCGGTTAACCATTGCCTATTTTGAGTAAAGTTAATATAAAATTTCCACATTTCATCCTCACAACATGCTTTAAAGAAAGGATTTATTCTATTGTCAAGACTAGTGATGAGAAAATATTTACTTGTTGCTGACAGTTTTGAGCTGTATGCTGTATGGGAAACACGAGCACTATCTCCAGAACTTATCCTATCATCCTTAGGTTTTCCACAATGACTTTAATACAGTATCCTATCTGGTCCTCTTCTTACTAAGCAAAACTCTGACTTTATTAGTGCTTTCAAATAATCATTATCAACATTCATCGGCCAAGCACTTTTCGGTTCATTTTTAACATTAAAATTTTCTTCTCTGAGCTTTTTGAACCAATATTGAACTTGATTTTTACTTTTAAATCCTGGATGCAATGAATAAATCTTCCGATTTGTTTCTGCAGCATTTCCGTGGAGCTTAAACTCAAAAGTCATGATATGGCGAATATGCAACTTATCATATTCTATCACTTTTCTGGAAAATAAAAATTAAATGTAAATTTGATGGAACGTTGAAAAAAGACACATAATTTAAGTTTAAAATAACATTTTTTAATTATATCACATCAAATTTATCAAACAATATTTATTTTAATTTAGGTAAGTTAAAATCCTGCATTGTTTTCCATTCAACATTACACATTTCTGGATTTCAATAAAAAAGGAAAATAGAAATTAATACACATTATATAAAAGAAAAGATTTAGAGCTATTTTTCTTAATCCCAATAATTTAAATTTTAAATAAGTAAGGTATATTTTTAAGACCTTCGGAACAGAAGATAAACTTTAAATCAGCTTAAAATTAGATAATTAACTTTTTTGTTCTTGCTAAGTCCGTCTATTTTCTGTCGCTGATATTTTTATTTACTTTTCCATCTCTCACTTGTTATTTTGTTAGTGATATGAAATCCTTTTTCATCTACTCTATCGGACAAAGAGAAAAACTGAATTTTTTACCATAAACATACAAATTTTATAGAGATTAAATTATGAGGCAACATATCACATTCATTTATCGTAAAAAGTGTAATTGATTCCAAATATATGTCATATATTTCGAATATTGATTTTTCAAAACCGATGTAATTAAAATGTTCTATAAAATTAAAAAATTTGCACATTATTGAATATACAAACAAAATAAAATATTTTTTGTTAAAAAAGCTTTTCAAGAAATTAATTTTTAACCATTTGTCTAAAAACTAGCAAAGAAAAATGTATTCCAAGAGAGAGAATAAGAGATCATTAGAAGTACCCTAGACTGAATGAAGTAAAATAGTATAGGTTGTGGATCTATGAAAACCTTCATTAATTTTTATAATATACTTAAGATTATTTTATAATACTTAAGGTACATTAGTTTTTATGGTATATAAGGTTAGAATACGAAGTATACTATTTAGAATATTTCGTATTAGGTGCTCGGTATTCTTTTATAGAACATCAAAATATCATTTTATGGTGCAACAGCTTTATTTCTTTATCATTAAAATACAAGAAACACTATACTATGCATTAATTTAAAAGGAAATTTATTAGTAGAATTAATTACAGTAACTGTAGATCCTAAAAAAACTATATCAAAGGGAAAAAAATCTTTTTTTTAATACATTCACAATAGAAAGAAATCGTAAGCGAAACAATAAATATTTTTATTTAATGACAACTTTTTTCTATGTAGGGTAACGATATCAAAATGGCCTAATATTACGTTATAGCCTAAAATCTTATCTAAATTTTATTTCGATATTTTACTTTAAAATTTGTTCACTTTGTCTTTCAACATATAATTACCCAAATAATTCAAAGGGAAAAATCAATTCATCCGCTTATATAATGCTCCTTTTTAATTGGAACCCGCAAAATCACTTAGTATGACAAAGTAATATTAATTAAGATAAATTAATTTAATAAAGATTTTAAACTAATTTTACGTGTATTGTACTTGCTAATGCTCGATGAATAAAATTAAGTTTGTGTCCCACTTAAAAGAAATATACCAATAGGCTACACTTTATATTTTCCTCACAGAAGACTCGTAATTCCCTTTCCTTACATAATAATAAATAAATCTAAAAACCTGAAAATAAACATTATTAATTTCATATCGGCTATTATAGTTATCCCTAGTGACTGTAAAATGTTTAATAATAGTATTTCAGTAATTATCTAAATGTGCACATTCAGCAAATTCTCTTACACAAGCACACACACAAGTCATAATTTTATTAATAAAACCTTAAACTCCTAAATTTGGAAATGATTCTCTTTAATTATGCAGTCTTTGCAAACAAATACATCCATCAAGTTCACCAAGCAGTTAAATGTCCAAATACAGAAGACACACTTTAGCAGCTTGTCTCAGTGGGTTCTTCATTGATTTTTCTGAGCTTTTTCCAACGCTCTTTCTGTTGTAATCACTATTATTAGCATAATAGCCAGAATCGAAGCTGGGACATCGCCCAAAAGCAAAGGGTGCTCCAGATCTCGATGCCTTTCATTTATTTAATGCACCTGACACACAAGCGACCTTTCTTTCCCCCCCCCCCTCAGTTTTCTATTTTTCTTTTTCTTCTTTCCAGTTTTTCTTAATTATCTCGTCTGATCAATAGCAGATGACGGCTCTTTTCATCTGGGAGAGCAGATAATACCTCGAAATTCGCTCTTTCGTTGATGGTGTAGCTCTAAAAGTGTCGTGATTAATGTGAGTTTTTTGGGGGGAGGTCTGTAGTTGTTATTCTGCACCAACAATGAAAGGCTCGTTTATTTTCTTCTCGGAAGAGAAAGACGAATTTGTTGTTTCTTTCTAAATGAGTTCTAGAGCGTGTTATTTATTGCTCCAGAAATAATCCCATATCATTCACAAATTTGGTTATTAATATTTTCGTCACATTTTTATGTTTGAAAATGTATGACAGTAAAAATGTTCAGAAAAGAATCCATCACAATCTAGTCTTGTTTATCATGTTTACATATTTCGAGAAAAATGTGAACTAAAGGAAGAAGTGCGTTATGAAACAGGGGTACTCAACCTTTTTTCTTGTCGCGCTGCATACATGTGGCACATATTTCACGCGGGCCACAGTATGAGAATTAAGGGGAATACATTATAAGACCAAGGCAACATTGGACACTTAAAATGTGGAAAATTGATCAAAATATTAAAACTCATTTTTTGGTTTTTAATACTGTAATTAATCTCTATCAAACACACATAAAAAAAATTTCGATTTTATGCATTTTTTACCGAGTTATAGGGTAGTTTCTCGGTTTCCTTTCATCCATGTGATTAAGCTCCTAGTTTATATTCTAGTGTAATACAAACAAAGCTTCCAGGCCATTTGATAATTTGATTTTTTTCTATTCACTATTTCAAACTTAATTCATCAAGTACAGAATGGCAGCAAAGAGGAGTTTTGACTGAATTCCAGACTGAAATCAGTATTACTTGTTTTTAAATAAAATCCAGTTTTAACTATAAAATAGTCAATACTGTTCAGTTCGCTACTTCACTGTTATTTGTTATTACTAACCATTACAGTCACAAATAGGGTTGAAAACCTTATAACTCGTACCCGTACGACAACGACAACAAAATTGGTGGATCTGATTGCTTGATTGATGGAATTCACGCTACATTTTTAATAAATTGTTCTTAAATAAGAGAATTTCTTAGTGCAATGGACTATAAATGGGTCACTCAGAAAGGCCCGTTGGACCACATGCGGCCCGCGGGTCGCAGGTTGATTGTAGCTGCTCTAATACATTCCACTGTTAAGGAGTTTTCCCCATTTTAAAATTAGGGATTGTCATATTAAATTATTATGTCAACCGCATTTTTTGTGCAGAATGTCAAAATAGAACGTATGCCAAACGCAATGGCATAAGCGGAAACGCTTTAAAAAAAAAAGAACTGCCAAACCGTATGGCGCGAATCGTAAGCATTCGCGGGTTGTATTCTTTTTCTAACTTATTTCAGTTAACTCTGTCGTTAAATAATACATTACTATGTTTTCTCACGCGTTTTATGTCAATCGGTAAGTATAACTGTGTTGAATAAATGAATGGACGCATTAATCCCAAAAAACTACACATTGTTACGTGTTTTTCTTATGATTTTTATTTTAGTCTGAACAAACTAAAATAAATAGTTAATAGTAGTATTGACTCTTACCAAGCTAATGTTTATGTAATGGTTAATACTTAACTAGCTGTTATAGTTTTACTAGCCTTTGTACCTTTTCTTATTCTATTCAACAAAACGACTCTTATGTTTTTAATTTTTAGGATTCAATCTTTTACACGAGCTTCTGCCGTCTTTCTCTTTCTAATGAGCGTCTGTAATTCTAATTTTTTGTTGTTGAGTGTGTGTAATATTTTCTTATACTACAGCGAAAAATATTTTACTATAACGTTTGCGAAGATAAACTCATTTCCCTGGTAAAGAACCCTTGGTTTGTACAATATTTTACCCTAAATATAGAATTCGTCACTTTTCTTAAGTAAAAACTAAATAAACTTATTCATATTAACAACAAAATCAATGATAAATTCATTATTAATTTGTGATTTTCTACCATTTAATATTTGGAGCCCAATTTTTCGTTGGCCGTCTTAAGAGTATATTAAATTAATATATTCCATTTCTTCTGTTATAACTTTTTTTACATCTGAATTACAAGAATTTTCTGAATTTTCAGATTCCCAAACACTTGTATGAAAATAACATGAGCAAAATATTGTTCCATGCAATGCATTGCAAAGAACACTTTTATTTCCTTATGGGCATTTTAGTTATCCTTAATAAATAATTAATGGCAACGATCAGGAGTTCAGGAAGTATCCATTTTTAAATCGGAGTGGTGTATTTTTGAATATTGAGTGTTCTCTCACGCCGATAATCATGGTCACGTTTATCCAAACAAGGCGTCTTTTTGCATCTTTTTTTTTCAGATTAATGGCTTTTCCTTTATCCTTGCTGCATATTTCTGTCTAATCAATCGCATTTTCATTTGACGATTTTCGTTCCATCATTCCTGTTCTTCTACGATCAGTTTCTTGCGAGTCATATTAACTATTGTTCTTAAAATCCCAAGATCATCTTTACAAATGTAACTCACAGCATCGATTTTATCCAATGCATTCTTATTATACAAGAACTATTATAGTAAGATGCGAATCGGAAAAGCTTTAAGACAAAATTATTATTATTCTGTGGAATTATATTGTTTTATAAATTCTATTTTACAAATCAGTTACGGAAATATTTATCTGTTAGAGAGCAATACAAACAATGTATAAGAAATTGGAAAGCAATTACTTTATTCTAAAGAGTGATTTGATGAAGAGTTAATATATTACCAAAGCCAACAGACCCTTTAGTAGCTTTGTTTTAAAAACTTTTACACTGTGATTGTAACTCAAGCTTTCTAGTTATGAAAATGTATATTATTTCAATAAAAGTTGTTGCGTGCTACTGATACAATTTCTTATAAATCCAAGTTCAAGCACGGATGTTACCTATAACAATTCTATTGAGAGTTCCTGCGCGATATATTCCACAGAGACTTAAAATACTTCACGAGATATTATGTGTAGAATTTGAAAAAAGTCAGTTATCAGGAAAGATGTCGACTTTCTTCACTTGCTTGATTCGAAGTTATGACCATCGGGTCTAAAGCGAGGTTGATACGAAACAAAATTTACGGATATTTACGAAAGAAATGCACCAACAAATAAAGGATATACAAGTTATAGAAAAGAGATATAAATGTGTTTGAGTCTCTCTATATCTAAATCTTCACATCCAAATGATAAGCCTTAAAGCAGCATAAGCAAAAAAGTTTAACTTTTAAAATGTACTATGCATTAACACCAATATCATTTACAGAAATTATTTCATCAGAATAAAAACAATGGCTAGCGAGAAATAATAAAAAATTATAATAAAATAGCAAGCAAGAATTTATTTAATATTAAATAATAACTAAAAAGTAATATCTATTTTTTCAAGTATAAATAGTATATATTTTAGTATAAATAATATAAATACTAGTATAACTAATAATATATATATTAGTTATACTAGCATTTCAATTTTAAGCCATTACATATAGGTGAATTTTTAAAATATTCAATGTTGATATAAAATTTGAATAACATGAATAATATAAAAAGATATTGTAATCAACAAATAATAATCAATACAGCATAGGTAGCACATGTTTATAAAAAAATAAAGCAGCAAAAAAGCAAGTGAGCATAATATCAAAATTCCTTAAAATGACAAAAATAATTTCTTTCTCAAAAAGTCAAAGCAATTATTTTAAACAACAATTTTTAAAAAAGTGATCTCCAGGCAGTTTGGAATAAGAATTGAAATGATAAAAATGACAAATAATGCAGAGAAATAATTTCTGTTTAATCCATCTTTTGATGTAAAAAAAAAAAGAAAAAAATTCAACAATCCATACAATGAAATGAATTTAGGGCTTTGTAAATCCAAATTTATTGAAGCATAATACAGTAATGCAAAAAGGAAAAAAAATTATTCTTTAAAATTATTTTCGTGTTAGACTAATGTAAATTCTCCGTTAGTAAATTCCAAAGGCCTCAATGTATTTAAAAAGTTTGTATTTTAAGTTACATAGCAAGAATTTATTGCATCCATATGTTTTACATTTCACGAATTTGTGGGGTTTTGCTTCTAAAATTATATAACAGTTTAAAAAGTGTGGAAAAATCTTAATCATAATTATTTTTGTCATAAAGAAAGATCTTTAATATTTTAAAATTTAAGTTTAATTTTCGTCTGATAACTGTCCTATTTACATACTCGAAATTTCATGAATGTGTTTCGTTTTGTTTCTCACCCATAACCACGTGGTTTGATAATACACGAGTCTGCCTAACACGTGGTTTTATCATGATTCTTTTAATAAATAACTGCTTGTTGTATCACTCTTGGATATTGAGACATCGTAATTCTTATTTTTCCTTTTAAGAATCAGTTATCCTTTGTTCAGATAACGCATGACTTCTTGTAAAGAGATGACGCTAACACTGTTTTCTTTCCATTCCATACAAAGGAATCTCGGAAAGTGAAATTTTCAAAATTAATGTCGAGAAGGATTTCTTTTCGCAAAATACAGAGAACTTATGCAAGACAAACATCGGTGCGCTTTTTTGGTACTCTGACGCGATTGAATCGAAACTTGTATCACTTTTTCTGTAATAATAAGTAAAATTTTAATAAAAATTTCCGGGCATTAAATTTTATTGCATAGGATTGTGATGGTCTCTTTTACTAGAAAATGCATTGCTTTTCTATTTTTTTTTTTTTTTTACTGCCCTTTAAAAAACACTATTTTAATTTTAACTTCATTGGGTCTCATATTTAAGTTTAATATAATCCCAGCTTGTGGTATCCCCTAAAAAAACAGCTATATTTAGCATTATGTCTATAATTAACACCTGAAGAATCTTCAATCAGTTAATCCTTTTTTTTATTTTGTTAGCCTCCCTCAAAAAAAACCCATGTGCTTTTGAATGTCCCAATCCCTTTTCTATTGAATGAACCAAAGTGAGGTCAGTATATCAGATGAAGAAGGGGAATAGGAGGGGGTACAAAGAACAATATCGGCACACGCCCAGTCGGCGCGCGTGCACCCCCATCGATCGGTGACGTCATCACCCTCCCTTCACGCAATTCCTCCACCCCCTGTTCTCACGGGAAATATGCACGTACACAAAAGGAGAACGTGCAACACCACGTGTGTGCGGACATATATGTCAGCGGGGACACTGTCCATTCTAGAACGTGATTCGCTCTACTTACTGTGGAAGGATGGCACTGAAAAGAAGTTTTAAGGTGATAGAAAGAGTTCTTCGCAGGAGCCGGTTTGTCGTTAAATATGAATCGAGTACGGTTGTATAAGTGGGGAAATTAATTGAAACAATTTTTCTTGGCACATTTTACTGTTATATTAGTCATACGATTTTTTGTACTCAAAAGACGAATAATTTTTAGTAAATAAAAATATGTAACAAAATTTAATGAGGCAATAATAAAATGTCTAATTTTAATTAATAACAGCTGCCACTATTTAATTAATAAAGATTAAAACATTCCCAATGTTAAGTGAAAGTTTCAAAATACCTTTTTTCTGTAAGAATAACTCTGTTTTGAGTGTAAATTTTTAATAAATAGTTTTGAACAAACTGTATGAATTTCGCACAGAACTGAAGTATGAAGAAAAGAATTCGCTTTCATTTCAATTATTAAAAGGAATTTCTCTTAAAATTTACAAAAAATATATATGTAACAAAAATTGACGCCGTATGGTTGGATTTTTTATGTACAACTTACTTCAGTTTATTTTTATGTGTACTTGCTGAAAGTGTGTGTATTATAGTCTATATCATCCAATTTTTCACTCCTCACTTCCCCTTCGAAATAAAGAATTTTCTTCTAAAAGTTCATTTGATTTATTAACCTTTAAAGGAAATATGTTGTCAGTTTTATCAAATAGATAATTGCGAAGTTCTTTCTAGTTATCTTTCTAGACTTTCATCAGTTTTTAACTCACTCGAGTTTTTTTTTTTTTAATGTTTTACGCGTATTGAAATAAGCGATAGCATTCATTCTTAATAACAGCAGTAGATTACTGTAAATCAAAGGGCAATAGCTATCGATCTATTTAAATGATTAAAAAATGTATGCGAATGAAAAAATAATTAAGAGTTGTTATTGCTAAATAAATCTAAAAGAAAAGATTACAAAAATGGTTTTATACTCATTTCAAAGAAATGTAACTTTGAGTACCAAGTAAAAAACCTTCCACAATAAAAAGCATACAATTTTGACTGAAGTTTTCCGCTTTTATATCTTAAACTGGCTTGAATTATTATTTCGAAGTTTTTCTGTTGAGTTATAGAATCTCAGGGAATAAGTTTGTCTTATATATTTCAAAAAACTGTCAATTAAATAACTTCCTAAAATTTTATAAATAAAACGATTTACAACTTAAAAATCACACATAAACATATCATTTAAACTAATACATTTTCTAAAGAATTAAATATAAAAATTAATTACAATAACGTAGAGGAGGAAAGTGAAATAAACCGATTTTTCTTTAAGATATATTTAATATGAAATTTGAAAAGCAGAAAAAGTCAAACAAGGACAGAGAGAATAAAACGTTTTCTTTTTTCCCAGATCATCGAATTGTTAATAAAAACTACTATATTTAAAAAAATTAAAATATAAATGTTATAAAATATTCACTAAGGAATTTTTTATTTTATATTTTTATACAAACTTTAATCTATAAATAACAATTGAATACATTTTGTTGTTCGCATTTCTAGCTAAACCCCATCGGTGAAAAACTGTATTCCGTATTTATCAAAGCAACATTCAATTTTATAAAAAGCGTGATAAAAAATGCATATTTTTACTGATTTTTTTGTAATATTTTAGCGTTTCCTTTATTCAAAAAAAGCTATTAAAGTCTGTGTTTCACCAATATAAAATATATACACGAAGGTCTCAATAAAATAAGTATAGATAAAATTATTCAAAGCATATTATCCATCGCTTGGAAGATGCTGAAACATTTAATCTCCATTGTGAAAAGCTTTTTTGAAAAGGAAAAAAAAATTTTTTTGAGTTTGCTGTATGTTTTTATTTTAATTCATCATTTTTATTTTTATGTTTATACTTTAGTTCAGAAACACATTTAAATAATTACATTTCTCCTTTTCATTCCTTTTAGCTCTTATTCCTCAGGTTAAGCTTTTATCCAATACATAAATTAAATAGTTTTATGAGTTGTTAATTTACGTCACTCTTCGTACCTGCTTTCACCGATAATGAATTAGTTTTCAAAAGTATAAGGACGAAAAATGATTTTTTTTAAATTCCTAAATCTAAAATAAACTTAACATAATATTTTTACAGTCCATAATTTTCCAACAGTGCTTAACTTAACCGACTACTTGTGACAACTTTTATTTTAAAAGATGGAGATATGGGAACTTTTTTCGTTGTTTTTAGAGTTGTTTAGTACATTTTAAGAAAAATATGCTAAAATTAAGGAGAGAAAAAAAAATTATTAAAATGAGAAAAAATTGGTAAAAATTTACAAAAATAACATAAACGCGGCCCATTTTGTACCAGAAGTTTATGAACAAATTTTCAATTCTGATGTGCTGCTATGTTGTTCCTTTTTGAAATGACTCTTAGGATAAGAAATATTTTTTGATTTTTACAAAATCTAGAATACTTTATCTTAGTTATTATATGAAATTGCTTAAAAAAGCAGTGATTATATTAACATAAGGGACGGTAAATTTTGTAATAAAACAGTGATTGATAAATCTGAAGGTTAAAACACTTCTAATATTATACAAAACATACACAAAAAATTTCAGTTAATTATTTTCAAAATTTTTTCAGCAATCGCTGTCCCCGTTTGAGCATTTAAAACATACACACACACACATTTCGAGTAAAACGCGTTTTAAAGTATGATATCTTGCTTGAAGTAATGACATCTGATTTTACTAAAACACTTGTAGTTTTTGTTCTAGTGAACGGAAAATAATAATTTTGGTGTTTTTATAAAGTTAATAAGAGGGTTTATAAAATAAAAATCATAAAAGAACTTGTCAAATTTTGGCAAAATTCCCAATTTTAGGGTAGTCGGATACCTTAACACCTTTTTTAATTGTAATGAGAAATTATTGAAAGTAGGGTTAAATTATTAAGAATTTTAAAATATTTGTTATGATACTTCTATTTTTTTCTCATGACATTTAGACTGTTTCTTCTTAATTTGGCTTCCTTTTTGACATGCCTCTGAGCGTGCCGAAATAGTGGTTCTTTTATTTATTTTTATACTTAATAATCGTTGTATTACTTTAAATTTATGGGGAAAAAGAAACTCCATATTTATATTCTTCTACTGTTATATTATTCTACTCCAAAATATATTCTTCTTTTATTGCAAACGACTAAAGCTATTTTAAATGTATTTATTTACAAATATTTCTTCGATTCTTTAAAAAAAATAATAGGCATATGTTTTGAGATAACTTTTACGGATTTTATAATTTAACTCTGGGAACAAAATTTTACTCAAAAACATTGGCTATTTTAGTTAATAAAATAAAGCATGCTTTTACTCTCAAAAAGAGGAGAATATTTAATGCACATGTGATACTATGTACTACATTTTAACGAAACAAAAGTTATTAATAGGGAAAAATTATTTAAAGTTAATAAAAACTGTTTCTACAAGAAAAAGAAAGAAAGAGATTTTCGATTCAATGATGCTTAACACTTTTTCTCATAAAATTTCAATATTTTTCTACTATAATATAAAACATTGAAATCAAACTTCTATGGGCAAAGTTACTAAATAAAAACTTTCAGCAAAAACTCCCATAAATTATAAAAAACAACAATTACCACCAAAGCAATTCATATCTGAGGGGGAAGTTGACACTTATATCACGTGACATTTCTATTACATGACCTATTTCCCAACAAGCCCTAATTATGCTTATTAACGATTATAACTCTGCAACAAATTTCGGAACTTTTTACGACCGCGCTCTACCCTTAATATATCCATCCAGGACGTCAACTGAAAGGTAATGGGGAAAAAAACTGGCCTTGCCTTACCGTTTTTTATGGCACTCGGTTTTATATCTTTTTCCGATACAATGTGTTACTGGCCAGGTGCTGTTTGCTATTTTACGCCTGAGTGAAACGTGCTACTGTGGAAATCGTTTGGTTAGTCATTAGGATTCAGCTCGTGTCTATCGTTTGGCGGTGAGGAAATAATTATTTGGAACAATCGAATTCTTTCTTTTCCCCCAGCAGAATTATTTTGATTTATTATTACATTACCAAATATAAAAGAAACAATTTACAACTTATCTAAAATTTTGAACTTAAAAAATAATATTTGAGGATTTATTATATTTTGCAATGAAAAAAACATTTAAAATAAAATTAGAAAAAATCAATAATTGCCCTATTTTATTGCTAATTTATTATTAAATATATAATAAAAAGTTTTGTCAGTTTCTTGAAGACTGACTGCAGCTATTTTGCTATTATTTACAATAAAGTGTTTTAAGTATTTTTTTAAAAGTTAGTTGTGTAAAAGTTTCTACAAATGATGCAATACAAAATTGAATATATATTTTCATTTAAATTTATATATATAACATAAATATATTTTCAATACTTATATTATGCGTTTAATAAACATTAATAATTGTTATGGGAATAATTCATTTGTTTTTTATTGATTAACATATAATTAAATTACGTAAGAGTTATTATTATTGTGTTTCAAAATCTTGATCTGTGGCCAAATAAACAATTAGAAAGCACCTACTTTGATCTGAACTTTAAATAACTTACAAATACTGTTTTTTAGACTATTTGTAAAAATCATTAACATTAGCATTTATTTCTAAAAATTATTAATGCGTAGAAAAATATCTGTAGAATAAAATAATAAGTAGAGAAATTTGAGATTACGTGGAAATTGTATGGAAAAAATGAATAGGAAATCGTTAATTTTCAATTAATATTCGAACAAAAAATATAAATCCTTTATTCTTATATTTCCAATTTAGTAAATGATATGACTAATAAACATATCTAGAATTATTCATTAATTCCAATTTTACTTAAAAGGAGCATTATTTACACTTATTTCTCCTGAAGAATGGAAAAATTAATTCCAAAACATGGCTCTTTTTTCATTCGAAATAATCATTGTGTAAAAATCAATTTTCTCAATCCATGAATAATGTTATAAATTACCAGGTTATTGCAATTATTAAAATGAGTTCCAAACAAACAAGCAATAAATCAATCTACTGTTGTATTTTCGTCTTTTTTGTAGCCACGCCACGCATTCTCGTTAGCTGTCAGCTAAAAGAGTAAACATTTTAATTTTTATTATAGGAATCTCTGTAAGAAGGTTAAACACAAAATACTAGAGAGATATGAACGAATGTTGAATATTTTATTTACAAAAAGTAAAGCTATTCACGCATAAAAAGTTTTTCATCTGGAAATAAATTCTATTTTATGAATTGGAATTAATTGAAATCGAATATCCAAACATATATTCCGATAAACCGAAACACTGAATTTCAAAAAGAACAAAAATCAGCGAAAACAATACAATTTTTAAAAAATTGTAATTACACCAAAATATTTTTCTTTTATTTTCAATAAAACATGTAATTGAATATTATCTTTATAAAGAATAAAGCTAAAGAACTCTTTTTTTTAAGTCAAAGGTTAAGAATGTATATATTTAAATTTGGGAAATTAGATTCGTTTCATAGTATTTCCTTTTGCTTTGAATATATCTTTTGTGTGATACGATATTGAATACATGTATTACTGTTTTGGTATGTGAATTAACTTCTCTGTTTACATAAAACTTGGTTTTTACCGTTCATATCAGATTACTCATCTTAATTTCATAAGTCATTGGAAAACTATTTGAGGAGGAAGTGTTTCTATTCCAGGCCCTTTTATTCACTTTTAACAACGCTATTCTATAAGTGAAGTGAATAAATATAAACATTCACTGATTTTAAATTCATTTGAAATAGCTGGGAATATTATGCAGGCATATATCAATTTATGTTTGCAACAATATTGAAGCCATCTTGAAAAATGTGTGATTAACCTTTCTACCCAATATGAGCAAGTTTGACCTATTTCTAAAGGTGATTTTTTTAATATCTTCTACAGATTTTAATTCTGATTGTTCAAATGTTTTTTGTTCCTCAAAAATATGCATGACTTTAATACGTAATGATTTTTAAGTCGTAGATATTTTTCAATTCCTAATATTAATTCACTCTCTCCCTATCTATCTCTCTCTCTCTATATATATATATATATATATAGATAGATAGATAGATAGATAGATAGATAGATAGATAGATAGATAGATAGATAGATAGATAGATAGATAGATAGATAGATAGATAGATAGATAGATAGATAGATAGATAGATAGATAGATAGATAGATTTTAAATATATTTTATATTGTCAAATATATTTTTTTAAACTTGTAATGGATGACACTTGATGTTAATACAGTTTTTCAAATATTAATTAAATTAAAAAATGAATAAATAATAACAAACAAAAATAATAGTCCAGAAGCATATATAGAAAGGAAAATCATTCGTTGTGTCTCTGTAGCGCAATGGATAGCGTGTTGGGCTTCTAATCCAAAGGTCGAGGATTGGAATCCCACCTGAGATAACCTAATTTCTGAGAATGTGATTTCTTTTTTACTATACTATTTTATTAGAATAATTAAATTTAATTATTGAATAAAAGTAACGAACAAAAAATAGTCCAACGCTGGACATAGAAAGGAAAATGGAAAACTTTCTCTTCAAGGAAAATCGCTTTCTATTCTGTCATTTAATATTGGGATTCTGTCATATGTATATACATATTTATATTAATTGTAGCTATTTAATAAAAAGTAACAAAAATAAAAATTTTCTTTGTTGACCTAAGTAATAATTGACTTTAAAAAAATTATATTACTTGTTTAAATCAACAAGGGGAGAAAGTATACTTTGTAAAGTATATTCTTTGAAAGTATTCTAAGTAACGTTTGGATCAAATCGACCCATATTATTAATATTCATAGAAATGTATTTAAAACTAATTTAGTATTTTAATATACTTCATTTGGATGGCTGGTTAATAGCATTAATGCACTGAAATGCAAAAACATTGACATCATTATTAAGTTGTGCTGCTGTTGCTGATCGCCGCTAGATGTCATAAGTATTACGAGTAATATGTGACCAATAATTGCCACAGAATAATATTACCTGTGGATCACGTGGTACAAAAAAACTGTTGATTACTTCCAAATTAAGCCTAGATTGTACTCGGATCCATAGTGTACTATATGTTTTATGTGTGTTGCCATTTTTATAGTGGGCAAAGTAATATGGTGAATGGTAAATTTTTGGTCTTACTGAAGAGATTGGTAAGCTATTTAGAGCTTAGTGATCAATCTGATGAAATAAGCGACGATAAATTGAATGAAACTTATGAATCAGGCCACTTATCTCCTGTACAGAAATTTTGACGATCAAACAGATATTTCCAAGCCAGAACGACTCGTGCCTACAAAAAACAAAAGTATGATTCTCCTATCTATTTTGCATTTTGTCGGAAATGTTTCACAAGAAAAGGAAAATAAAAAAGAACATATAATTTTGTCCTATAGTCAAACTAAAGATGGATTTGTGCAATGAAAAATCTAGCTGCCCCTTTTACATGCAAAATTAGGAACACGATGGTTAATGTGTTTGTTTGATATAAGGGATTTTGCAAAAGTAATGCATTTATTGTTTTCATGCATATCAATCCATGATACAATGAACACCAGATTTTCAAAAAGTGTCTTTTTCTTGAAAAACTTGGAAAGCAACTTAAAGAAAGTAATAAAAATATTAAGGGAACGAGAAAGGGGAAAAGTATGTGACCCTAATAAAGACAGAAAACTCAGACTAAATATATATTATACCTGACATTTTTCAATCAGATAACTAAAATTAACGAACTATTTCATTTATATTAATAATTTCAGTCTTATACGGAATCAAGAAAATGGCCAAGGGGAGGGGAGGTTAAAATAAGGAGAAAAAAAGGGGGATAGAGGAATATTAATGAACTGAGAAACCTGATTGTTACAATAATAATTACTAATAATACTTAAGATGAAATATGTTTAAAATAATTCCTTAAACCTAAAGTAAATTTTTATAAACTGGGTCTCTTAGATGTGGATAATATGAGATATTTTTCAACATGAAACATATTTTTTCAACTTTATTTTTATATGAAATGCAAATTACTGATACATTGACTAATTTCTATGCTAATCCCATAGACAAATCTTTTTTAAAATGTCTTCGAGTTAGCTGTTCTTAAGTTAACATTTTTTTCCCTAAGCATAAGCATCAATAATTTAAAAAATTAAAATTGATATTTTTAAAAAGTTTTAAGCAAATTCCTTACAAAATACATGGTACCTCAGAATTTTGGAAATTGCTTTTGTTAATTTTAGTGGCAATTGATCTTCACAATAGAATTTTACGTTTGGAAATTTTATTCACTAGGAAAGATTTTAGATAAATTTTAAACCATTTAATTTCAGATTATATTGTCAGAACTTTTCAAAATAAAGCTACACAATCTCACTAGAGCAATCGCAATTTTTACTCTTCAGAATTAAAATTCATGTATTAAATTTCGAAAAATTTAAAGGATCTCAATCATAAGTTTCGTCCACAAAAGGAAATTTTAGCAAGTTCGTATACAAAAATAAAAGAAATGTGACATTTTAATAAACATTTGATAACAATTTTAGAATCATTGTAGTTGTTTGTTATTGTTATAAAAAAGTCTTTTTCTTTTCACGAAAAACATAAAAGCCTCGAAATTTTTACTAGAAAAATGTAATCAAAATTATTATAAAAATTTAACTTTAAAAAATCAAATTAGAAATAAAACCAAAAAAGTAATTTTAGAAAAACTCATAAAAATTCACTTAGAAATGTTTTTAACTGTCTCGGAAGTAAAGATACAGCGTATGAATATTAACTATCAAAATAATTTAATTTGGCACAAAGTCTTAATAACATACAATAAAGCTTTAATTGTTTAATATAATGCCCAAAATTAAAACTAAAAAGTATTAAAAAATTATTCTTAAAATATTTGATTATAAATTTTCATATTCTTGAAAAATATTATTCAAACAAAGTAAGTTTAAAATAAACATATTTTTCGGATACAAATTCATGAATATTTGCTTGAAAGTGTATATTAAATATATAAATATATAATATGTCCGAAAATATTCTTATTGAAAATTTGCTTAACTCATTAAATTTTTAACTGTTGCTGTGTATGAAAATACATTTGAAAAAAGAAACCTTACATAGTCACCCTAAAAGGAATCCTCATAAAGTAAAATAAAAATCTAGTGATTACTATCGTAAATCCCATATTTAGGAGAGAATTAGTATAATCCCATGGTATTAGAAGATTACTGCGAAGGATTTAGAGTTCACAAACTTTCTCGATGTAATCCGATTACATTAGAATGTTACTCAAAATTTTATAAAAACTCATTACTGCACTGTACATTGTAATATTAATGCAATTATAGCATTATTGAAAAAATATTATTGATTGTTTGTTTTCCAAAGTGAATTTTTAATGTTTCAGAAAAAAGTCGGAGAAAATGTTTAAATTGGAAATGGTTGATATTTAGCTATTTTATATTCAAATCAAACACATTTAATCTGGCCATTTTATTCAAATTAATATTTACAATTAATAAATGAACAATTATGTCATGAATTTGTTCAAATAAGTTGTCAATTATTGGATAACTTTGAATTTTCAATGACTTGCTTATATTTTCTTTTTGTTTCTTTAATTGTATTTATAAAAAAAAAGTTGAACCTTATATTCTGAGAAGTTTCTTAAAAATATTTTTTTAACTGATACAAAATTTAAAAACGATAAGAGTAATGCAAAGGAAACCCATCAGTTAAACCCAGATTACAATTTTCCACCACTTCTAATCACATAATCTAAAATTTATAATGTTTCAGTTTTCAAATTTGAATAACAAATTTTAATTCTTTTAGGGATAATTCTGCTAGTGCGTTATTTTTCATTGAAATACTCCTAGCTTCTTCGATAAAACTATTTAAGTCATCAGATATTTAGTACCCAAGCTTTTGTTTTTTGTAAATAAATTTAGAAATTAAAACTAAAAGAATTAAACTTAATTTTCACATTTCATTCAAATATATTGTGATAGAAGAGAATAAGGATAAAAATCGAAAAATCAAATTTTCTTCAATGTTTCAAATTATGTATCTTACTGAAGACGTATTAATAATTTGATTGTTTTTAAAATTAAATGCAAAATGACAACTATCTAAATTAAAAATACTTCTTCCACAATTACATTTAATGAAGTTTTTAAATTAACTTTGTGACAAGTAAAGTCATCGCCTGAGCGTTATCGAAATTCTTTTTAGGTTAACTTTTGCCGATTTAAATGCTATTAAATGTTTCGATTTTATACATAATATATTTATGAAACTTATATCTTAGTTTGTAGACAATTTTTCAATCTTTTCTCTAATCAATATCAAGAAAGGAAAGCAAAATATCTACGGTATTTATTTATTTTTGTAAATAAACATCTTTTATTAAAGTTATTTTAAAACCAAAATCTCTAGAAACACTCTGTGCATCTTACCCCTTTAATTTATGAAGTAAAACTTTAAATACCTATTTTTAATAAATTGAAAGGGATAATATTTAAATTTAAGCACTGAGTTCTAAATGAGAGAAATCATTTTGCAATGTATATTCTGCATTTCCTTACAAACAAAATTAAGAAATTTCCAGATAAAAAAACCCAATATGTTATTTTACTTAAAATTATAGTAGCTTTCAGTAAAAAAATGCCCGAATTGAAATATCAAACGCGTATTATTTACATATATATAAATTATATTCATATGACTTAGGAGGATTCTCTTATCACCGGAAAGAGGTGATGTAATATTTATCAACAAATACCACAGTATGTGTCGACAAGTATTACTATTTCAATAATATCATATAAAAAAGTGAAAGTATTATTTTATCAAAATGCAAAATAAGGTTTTATATTTTGCACCTTGCAATCTTATCATAATAAAATATTTGGACTGCAGTAAAACAAAGCTTCTACATTTGCAAAATTTTTGTACAGTACAAAGTTTGATTTATAAAATGATTCGAAAGTGCTATTTTAGATATAATGAAGGATGTAATTCACTCTCTACAGGAAACATTTATATTCTTATTTGCATTAAATTTTAAAAAGACGGATTATAAGTTTGCTGAATGTCATAACAAGAAGTTTACAACTTCTGTAAGTGATCATTTGAACGGAAAAAACACACAAAACAATTCTTTATTCTCTTCTCATATGTTTTGAAAAATGTATAAAAATTTCAACTGCATAAATTTTATGATTAGAAAGATTTAGTGAACTGAATATGAAAATTATTCTGATAGTAAATTGTTAGAAACTGTTTTTAAAAAGGAGTTTGGGCCAAGTTCGACGAACTATTTATAATAGATCATCAGAATAGAGAGTTTATTGGCAATACAACACATAAAGTTGTTGATAAAGCGATTGATTTATAAACTTGAGGCTTAAAATTGGAATAAAAAGACATTTCTATAATTTTTTTCTTTAGTTTCTCCATAAGAGTATTTCTTTTATATATAAATTATACAAAAGGTAAAGTTAGAAATTTGATAATAATATTGAATAATACATAAGGAAGAGACAACTTTATTGCTATAAGCTCTTTGATAATCAAGTTTCTATCACCACTTTAATTTTTAGCTTAATCCCGTAACAAAACTTGGTAAGAGAAGAAAGAAAGAGAGAAATGTATTTTAAGCTTAAAAAGTTCGAAGACACTCAAATGAAAAAAAATAATAAAATCCTATGAAATGCAAAATTTTGACATAGTTCCTAAATATATCCTGTCTAATTATCCCTACAGTTTTTTGCGGGGGAATATATACTGATCAAGACACGCTTAAAGTTTTCTCATATTAAATTTTCTTAAAAATTTGTCATGGAGATGTAATTATACGGAGTCAAATTCATGTATAACAGATTGAGAACTTAGTTTGTAGGAAAAAATGAAATGAGAATCATTAAACACAGTTTGATGTGTTTATAGATAAATATGATGTAAGAGAAAATTAAAGATGCCAGAGCAAAGCAAATTGCATCTTGCTCCCTAACACGAGACAGCCGACATCCCTAAACAAGAGGATCCCTCCCAGCTCTCGACGAGACAGATCCAGAAAAGGGGGTGCTAAAAAGGACAGACTCACCTTTTCTTGGTTGCTCCTGGGGGGTGAGGTGGACGGACGATTCGGGGAGAGATGGGCCAGTGGCGGTCTCCGGCATCAGTGCCAGGGCTTCGCAGGGGCGCATAGACCACAGAGACGACCTCATCAGCATAAAATCGCCGCGCCACCATCGCTAAGGTTGCGCCGTAACGGCCCTCACAAGTCGCAACGTCCGCCCAACCATTGTAGGGGAGAAAATTTTCCCTTTTTTTCTTTTCTTTATTTTTCCCTTTTCTTTTTCCTCTTTTTTATTACCTCATCCAGTTCTTCCATTTTTCCCTCGCGCAGAAAAGATGCGCGCGCACAGCCCGCGAATGATTGTCTGGTGCGTCTGACCAATAGGAAGGGGGAATCGATCTGGTATTTAAGCACTCCTGAACGTCCCCCTTCTCGTAAGGTATACAGATGCAGGGATGGTTGGGATGTCTGAACGAGATCTCATTGAAGTTTGTGTGTATAAATATATACACATGGTTGTAGGTATATGGGTACATACGCGCTGAATTTTTGTTTTATTTCATTTCCCTTATATTCCTTCTGAAACAAGTGGCAGAACGGGCGCGAGAAGAGAAGGGTGAAAGGAAAGTACTAAATAATTTTCATTCAAGGTTTTCATCTTAAAGGTATTTGGGATAGAAAATAGGAGTATGAAGCCTTTCTATAGGTATACGCGAAAAGAAATATGAAAGGATTATTTACAAGAAATACATATTGTATTTCAGTTTAAATCTTCTTTTCATGCTTGTTAAGAACGACATAAAAGCTCAACAGGTTTCTTTTATTTCTCTATATAAATAAAACCAATACAATTGGATGATAGTTTTTTATATCATAAAACAAAGGAATTTGTTGAAAGATATATAATTTCCTAGTCTCTTCATGTATTTTCATTACTGAACATATGTTATGGATTATGTAAATAATATACATTCTGTGACAGAAAGATGATTGAAATTTGCTTATATATCTGAATAAATCTCACGGGATATATGCTTATTTGGAGCAAAATAAAAGTGTGCTTTAAGCTAAAATTCTATATTTAAATGAATGTACATTTTTGCTGGAATTTAAATTCATACTGAGGAGAGGTGTGCGTTTTATGAGCAAATTTAATAAATAAATTTTCCTATATGTATGAATTATCTGTCCAGCTTATCTACTTTTTAAACTGGTTTTCCTCTTAGCATTAACTTCATGGTGTTAATTTACAGATACATATTATGATTTTAAAACAAAATTTATTTACACACACACATTAATATAAGCATCATTGTTTTTAGATATTTTACTGTTTAACGTTTTCATCTGATATTCGAATAAAATTATATACTTTTTATTTTAATTTATTGAAATATTTCTCAGTATAAATAAAATTTATTTAACATTTTATGAAGAAACAATATCGCTTTTTTACGTGCCATTTTTACTTTTCTGAACCTCATACCTTGCAGTAGAACTTCTTGAATCATTTAAGATTTTTTTTGAATCATCAGATGTGTTAAAATTAATTTCATAATTTAAAAAGTCGTTTAACATTTTTTACTGATTTCTTTTCAAATATTCCAATTTGGTTCAGTACTTTTTTTCCCAATTTATTCATCAGCGGGAAAGTTTCGCATGTTGATGCGGAATCGGAACATTTCTCTGTAAAAGTTGCTATTTTGCAAGGAGAATCACCTGAAGGAGAAAAACACGCATTTTTAGATGAATAAACATGGAATATAGGTTCGCGTGTGTTTCATTAAAGCCATTTTCCAAGGAAGTTAGCGATAAAATGAATAACAGTAAACTCAAGAAAATAAAAATGCTATAAAATATGTTTTAATAATTTTAAAAAGTATTTATAAAGAAAAATGAAGCGTGTTGAATGTTTAGATAAGAGTTAAGTTATATATAGGATAGACACACTTGTAAGGGGAATTCAAAATTATTTCACATATTTTAAAGTTTCGTAAATAAACATTCATAACATTTTAAGGATATCAAAAATTAATTTTCAGAAACTTAATCTGATATCATCTATATCACAATAGAACAAATTAGAATAAAATAATGATTTAGTTGAATTCCAAGTAGAGATAAAAAAAAAATAGTGTCTATTAAATCATTTTAAATTAATAAGTTTGCTAGACTGGGGAATAATTAATTGCCAATTAGCATCAAAATTCGAGTTTTATTGATGAATGCATCATCAGTTATTTTAATGAATTTTATTAAGTTTCTTCGAAATTTATAAACAGATGCAAGATGAGGGTAAATAAATATTTTCAAAGTGAGTTTTAATTTGATATGCAATGCACTATATTGTTTTATATTATTTGAGATGTTGTGCATATATTTTTAAAGATACTTCACTATATATTAAAGGAATTCAATCTTATCATTTTTATATTTTTTAAGTGATTTGGGATGATAAAAAAAAAGGAAATTACAAAATATATTTGTAAAAAAGGAAAGTTTAAGTAACATTGTTAACAGGCGCAATGTTAATATCCAAAAATTAATTTATGGACACATTGCATATATATTTATAAATTTATAGGAAGCGATGATTATAAAAATAATCATCATTCTTTTAAACAAAACAAAAAAGTCACTCTTAAATGCAATGTCATGTATTTCAGTTTTGAAAATTTTGGCTTGGTGATTCCATAATTTTGTTTAAATTTCTGTTACATGTAGCATTAGTATATTAAATTTCGAGTTTTTTTTTTAAAAAAGAAAAACTTAATTTTCACGAAATATTTTTTTTTATTTCATATTAGTTATAAAACTCTTGAAGAAATAGAATTCATAATAATCATTTTAAATATTTTGATAATAAATTCTAATATATGAAAAATCATCGAAGAATTTTTTCTGCAATGTTTGAATTTCGACTTTTTGCCTCACTCTATATGGTAAAATTTTTAAACGTATTATTATTAGTTTACCTTCTTCATAAAAATCTCTCACTAAAGATTTACTTTTACTTGATTAACCGTATTTTAGAAAATTAATGATAAAATCACTATCAGCGTTGCTTCTCCTCTTGATGCGACTCGACTAAAAATATAAACTTTCTATTAATGTCAATATTTTTCCAAAAGTTTACTTAGAAATAATTTTTTCCTCCTTTTCCCCCCTTTTTCCTCCTTTTTCCTTCCTTTTTTTCTCCTTTTCCTACTTGCTATCTTTACTCAGAGCTTAACAAAAAAAAAAAAAATGATCAATTTTTGAGCTATTAATTCTCCTTCCTCAGATAAATATTTTTCTAGAAATACTAAAAGTAATATAAATAATTTTTGTTACTTGGTAGGACTTTCCTATATCTTTATTGAATGGCTCAATCAGAAGAATTGTATTTCATTCGTTTTTGTCTATCTATCCTTTATATAGCAAAATATTTCCCGAGGATAGATTTGAATTGTGTGCTTTATTAAATAATTTCTCCTCTTAAATCAATATTTTCAAGTTTTGTTCCAAAAGCTTTTGAGAGAAAAGGGGGGAAATGAAAGCTGTGTTAGTGTGACACATTTTTGTTCAATAAACTATATTTTAATAAAAGTTTTAAAAACTACCTTTCATACCTAGTAACTTTTTATATTAAACAACTACGCTTTATGAAGAGACTGGGGGAAAAGGTTTTTTTAACCTCTATGGGTGTTCTGTTTCAATTTAAGACTATTATCAAAACTGCAAAGCTCGTTCTAATTCTTAATTATTTCATTTTTGGTAGTATAATTTAATTATTTTTTGTTGTTGTTGATTCTACTTTTTTTCTACAAACATCTGTTCAATTTTTGAATGTGTACGTGCAAATATACAAAAATTCTAGAAAATTACTCTTTTTCTATCACAGTAAATGGTTTTCTCGGAAATTGTAGAAAAAAGAAATGTTCCTTTAAAAAGTTTTCTACTTTATACTTTATAAAGAAGATTATCCCTATTTGCCACTTTAGTACAGATATAACGTAAAATGCATGGTTACTTTAAGCTTAATATAATTTATAACTTCCGTAACTGTTTAGTTACAACTTGCCTTTTTTTTGTCATTTATTGTTTTATTTACATCAAGCCTTTCAAATTAAGAATTTGTGAATTTATCTAGAGTTAAATAGTACTTTTATGAGTTTAAAATAATTCTAGTTACGATTTATTTGAATTAAATCCGAAATGTATAAAATGTTTGACAAAACTTTAATTTTTCTTTGTTGAATTTTATTTCTAAAAATATCTAAATAAAAATAACTACATTCAAATACGTATATACTATTCAATAAATGATAAAGGAAAATCTATAACACATCTTATATTCAGTGTTTTAAGAATGATAATATTTTTTGTAATAACACAGATAAAATGAAACCGTTATGTAAAATATCAGATAAATATCTTTCTATATAGATATAAAAATAAGCAGATGCGTAAAAATATGATTAAATGACTTTTATATGAATTTATTCCTAGTTTATTTTCAGTTAAATTCAATTTTTAAAAATATATGGGTATTTCGTAACAAAAAACGTGGATTCAGTAACAGTTAAAGTGAAGTCATTTTAGAGGGGAATGTACTTTTTATACATTTTTTGATTACTAATTTTCAGCTTTATTTCAAAATCCCAGTGAAGAATATTTTATTTCATTGTCTTCTTTAAATCAATAAGCAAAAGATGTTTTCATAATGTTTTTATCGTTTTTTAACGCTGCTTTCTTTTTAAGTGCTGCAAAAGATCGGTGCAATTGATACAAATGCTAGGTAGTTAGAACTCCAATTTAGCGAACGAAGTCTTGAAAATTGCAAACTATAATGAAGCACGCATTGTCTTGTTGGAATGTGACCTTAGGTAAGCTCTGAAGGTAAAGAAGAATAACAGGCTCCAAACTCTCAAAAATATAGCGTTGATTGGGCATTACACCGACTATGCGTCCTAGGAATATTGATAATACAATCCCTTACCCCACTCATACGCATACATCTCATAATATCGGTTACAATGTCAGTAGAGGAAAGAATAACTCAACAATCAACCCGTCTCTCTCCCCTCAATGGTCTCTCCTCTCCTCTCTTACCATCGTGGCGTTGTAGGCAGTAACATGATTCGTCTGTAAAGAGAATCTCCTAACACAGTGCTTCTCAAACTTTCAATAGTTGCGACCCAATTTCCAATCATATTTTTTATCACGCCCCCCTCCCTACTCATATAATAACAATGCATTGAATGCAATAATAATGTATTTTGACGCTAAAATTTCAATATGACCTTTTTTATAAACCGTACAAATAAGTATTAAATTTTTTGGATGTTACTTTTAAGAATAAGAAGTTTTTTAACTTTATTTTTTAATAATTCATTTTTGTAAAAATATATATTTATATTATATTACTACATTTAATTACTAAGTAATATGTTACTTCTAAATAATATAAAAAGTATTAAGTTACTTTTAATTTTTAAATTGGATCAGATTGCAAAATATTTTTTAATTAAACTAAATAAAATTTTATATGAATATAGAAAAAAGAACTTACAGTGTCGATTTCTAATATTAAACCTTCCTTTGAAAAATGTTGCTCTGCAAGACAAGCCCATGGGAGTCACTAGTAATTATTAAACTTGTTCTTGAGAAAGTATTGATAAATTAGTTATCAAATACATTGTGCAGTACTGATACATTTATAAGCATATTATATCAGTTTGTGACGGATCTATACGCGACCTCCTACTAACAATCCTCATGGGTATTCTTTGGGGCCAGCAAAATTTACCAATCTTCTTCTAAGAAAGAAACGTGATACGCAAATTAAGTTTATTATATATTGTTCTTGTTCGCGAGTTAAGGAAGTTAGTGAATTAGAATTAAAGAGAATAGATAACATAAAGTTGTTAGAAGTTTAGTTAACCAGAGGTGACGAGATAGTTACAAGGTGAAGATTACCATAAATGGTTAAAAAGTCCTTGTAAAAGATTATAGTCAGGAAGAAAAGATAATTTGTATTGATTAGAAGACTGCCTAAGTTCAGATACTGTCACCTTCCTATTACGTTGATATTTAAAGTCGTTAAGCGGACATTAAGTACATATCTGCTGTGTAAAGTAATATTAGGGAAGAACCTTTATTATAAAGAGGTTTGTTTAATGTATTCTTCCCAAATGCAACTCTCGTCTCTTCCCTCTGTTGTCTGACTGGATCATCCTATTTGCAGTGTGTTTGAGTCGATTAAAGTGATATATAAAATAATTGGAATTTATCATGTCGAATGATCCTTTACTTCCTTCCACACCCTTAGCTGAGTCACAGGGTAGACGGGAAGTAGGTTCGTTTCAAATGTAAATATGTATTTCATTTTTTATTATGTCAGAATGTATTTTGTTTTCTTCTTTTCTATAAATAAATAATTTTTTAAAATAATCTTTTATTTTCAGCCTATAGATATGCTCGCGCCCCCCACGTAGGTTTACCACTCCCCTCTAGGGGGGTCACGCCTCACAGTTTGAGAACCTCTGTCCTAACATTTGATTCCATTGTTCAATGCATCTGTAAAGATGCAATGGAAGTCTCGCGAACATTATATGCCCAGTGCTGCAAACGACCGAATGCAAATATACAAAAACTTCCCTATAACTATTGTACCTATACCTACGGATACCTATTATTGCGCAATAGACGTGTTTGCTGGGATATTTTTCCTAATGTGACAGAGCGATCCATCGCCACGATCTGCACACTAGGCCTGTTATCACATGTAATTTACCAACGACTCAGATGTAATAGGTGTCGTAGGTTTGTCATTTTCTTCTGGATCCATAGATTACAGATCCACCTCACTGTTGCATGACTACGTTCAATCCGATCGTTTATTTCTCTGAAGTTTAATTCACATTCATTCGCATAGGCAACAATTATTTTGTGGTGGAACTGTGAGAAATACAACTGTTCGAAAAGCAATTTCATTACTTGAAACGAGTTTAGATCCCTTCTGCTCTGTGACCCAGCTAAAGGTGTGGAAGGAAATAAAGGATAATTCGACATGATAAATTTCAACTATTTTATTTACCACTTTAAACGACTCAATTACAAATAACACTATAACTAAGATACTTCAGTCAGGCAATAGAGAGAAGAGACGAGGTTCTTCCTTTATAGTACTTTACACCGAAGCTAAGTATTTAATGTCCGAAATACTACTTTAACACTTTAATCATCAACGTAATATGAAGTTGATAGTACCTGACTTTAGGCAGTCTTCTAATCAATTGTAAATGTTTTTTCTTCCTGATATTAATCCTCTACAAAGTAATATGTACCTTGAATCTTTCTTGATACTTCTAGTTAACTAAACTTCTGACTTTCTAACTTTTTGTTTACCTATTCTCATCACTGCCAATTCACTAACTACTCCCTATTCTCTTCACTTCTAATCCCCTCACAAATCACTCCCCTGTAACTCGTGAAGTAGGCATATTTTTTTTCATAAACTTAATTTACATATCACGTTTCCTTCTTTTAGGAGAAGATTGGTTAAAATTTGCTGGACCCAAAGAATTCCCAAGAGGATTAGTTGAAGGACGCGTATAGATCCGTCACATACTTCAAATGGAATTCTGTTATCCCCTTGTATGGTGTTTATTGGTGCCGTTTCAGGTGCACATGATAAGCATCTGTATTGAAAATTCTAATCATTTTCATATTCCATCGTGAGATACGGTAATACCTCAACTTACACGAAGCTGGAGTTACGCAATTTTCAAATCTCGTCTATTTGTCTTTTGTTTGAGAAAAAAATTGTAAAATTGGTGACATTGGTAATGTGATTGAAGAAGTTGTAGATCTTTCCAGGCAAATAAATTTATAAGTGGATAGTGATGATGCTCAAGAACTGCTGGATCCCCACAATTAGAAGCTGGCAATTGATGAACTCATAGAAATACGTGAGCAAGACATTGAGGAATTGAGTTTTTAGACCTAATTCAATTATAAAATCGAATGATGCCTGGGAATTTGACAGAATGCTTCAGTTTAATATAAAAAAGGTTACAAATCTTAGAAAATATAGAATCTAATGAAGAGTATTTTTTCAACAAAACAAGGAATAAAAAAATTATTAGCATGCTACGAGGAAATTTTGTGAGAGTGTGATGGATCTATCCGCGACTGTACTAATACCTTGGGGACTCTTCTGGGGGGGGAAATATTTTAACTCAACCATGTTTCGCCGACCAAGAAAGCGTGATTATGTAAATGAAGTATATTATATAAATTCTATTTTCGCGAGTTTGGGAGTTAGCAAGTAGGAGAGAGTCTGTAGGAGAGAGCAAGTAGGAGTATCATAGAGTCTGAGAGTTAGTTTGTTAGTTGAAAATTGAAAGATAGTGGATTTAGTAAGAGGTCTTGGAGTTGTCCAGAAATAAGATTCCAGAGCGTGGATCTAACGACATTGATCAAGCAGAAGAGATCACCTGCAAGTTTCCAGTGTAGGAGTCGATGCATAAATAGTACAGGTATCACGAGCTTGTTTAATTAGAAGTTAACTTATTAGTGTACGACGTAGTTTATATTGAGCGTATTTAAGCTGTCTTAGATTCAGTTGAGAGTCCGTAAAAGTATCCCCGTGTTATAAAACCTCACCTCCGCGCTCTACTATTTGATCGCCTATCTTAATTAGGTTGTTATTGTGTCTGATTGATATTTTGGTAAGAATAAATTAATTATATTGAAATCATGTCTGTTGATCATTCAGTTTCTCCCATACACCGAGCTGGGTTTGAGGGTAGACAAGCAGTTTCAGAGGCAAGCAGGAACCAACAGGTATTACAAGAGAAAAAAAAATCTTTGACCCAGCATATTATTTTGTTAGATTTTATGAAACCTTCTACATGAAAACAACTTTGGTTTGCGATTTTGTATTTGTATTACCTAACATTAAACATTTCAACATTTCATTAAACATTTTTTTTTATTTAAATTATTATTTTATTTCGTCTCCGGCCTAAAGTAAAAAATCAATGTATTTATATACGAAATCATAACCCGACTTACGCAAATTTAACTTACGGGGTTATCAATCAATCCCACCTATCTCTTACGTTCGAGGTATTACAGTACACGTATTTGAAAATTTCTCTACATTTGATCTACAGACATGATTTCAGTCTAATTAATTTATTGTTACCAAATATCAATCAGACACAATACCAATCTAATTAAGGTGGATGATTAAACAGTAGAGCGCAGAGGTGAGATTCTATAACACGGGGATACTACTACGGACCCTCAACTGAATCTAAGACAGCTTAAATACGCTCAAATATAACTACGTCGCACACTAATAAACTAGCTTCTAATTAATCAAGCTCACTATACCTGTACTCTGTATGCATCGGATCCTACACTGGAAACTTGCAGGGGATCTTTATCGGGCTTGATCAATGTCGTTGGATCCACGCTCTGTAATCCTTTTCCTGGACAACTCCAAGACCTCTTACTAATTCAACTATCTTTCAATCTTCAACTAACAAACTAATTCGCATACTCTATGCTAGCTCCTACTTGCCAACTCCAACGCGCCAACTCACAAACTCGCGAATGCAGAATTTATATAATATACTTCATTTATACATAATCACGCTTTCTTGATCAGCGAAAGTTGATTGAATTAATTATTTTTCCCCAGAATAGTCCCCAAGGTGTTAGTATAGTCACTGATAGAACCGTCACAGTAAACGCATCGAAATTTTCACACAATTGTGATGCTTATATATATATATGTGTGTGTGTGTGTGTGTGTGTGTGTGTGTGTGTGTGTGGTGTGTGTGTGTGTGTGTGTGTGTGTGTGTGTGTGTGTGTGTGTGTGTGTGTGTGTGTGTGTGTGTGTGTGTGTGTGTGTGTGTGTGTGTGTGTGTGTGGTGTGTGTGTGTTAAAGAAAGAGAGACCGAAAATAAATTATAATATAATAATCTAGTGAGAAAAATTTCCTTAATAAAGAAGGGAAGATTTGAACAATACAAAAAAGGAGGTAAGATCAATTTAAATTGTTGTAGGCTTAAATCACAAACAGCATTCTCAAAAACTTTCTGGAAAATAGGATGATTTCTTTTGACATATATATGTCAAGACGTATAAATTTATTTCGATTCAATGTAAAGAAACCTGTATAAGTCGCTTCGTTTCAAAACAAATTTAAAACAAACACTTGGAATATTCGTAAGTAGTCTTAAATGTAAAAAAAAACTTAACTGTTATAAAAACTAAATCCAAAAAAAAATTAATTGAAAATTATTATTCTCTTACCTACTTGATATTTATACAAAAGTAATGAAAAGGATATTTAGTGTCTTTTCCCCACTAGTCTCTGCTATTTATAATATATTTAAACTATCCTGCACCCCACGCATCCTCATACTTTCCAAATTAAAGACCGCTATTAATTATTCCCTCAATAAATCACCAACCAATCGAAGTTCGATACTTTTTTTCCTTTCTCTCCCGACACGTTCCCGCACTCTCTAGGGGCTACCCTCTGACACCTGCTCGCACGTAAACAGTACACCACCCCATCATCTAATTAAAGAAGCAAGGGCGAGAAAATTCATAGCGTCTAATGCGCTCTCCCCCTAGTCTTAATGGCTAGCCTTCGGGTGATTAGGACACTTTTCACAAAATGCTAATGGCCCGCTTCCGACTTTGGCACAAAAGAAAAGTTAATGTTTGATGGCACTTTGATGTGTGTCTTTGGCTCTCTGGAAAAGACTCCCATTTTTCTTGCTCTTGTTGTTCTTCTCTTCTCTTTATTTCTAGAGGGGGTTTTGTTTCTAGGCTTTGATTTGTATTTTACTGCTTGTCACCCTAGTCAATGTAATGGAGGGGAGGAGGGAGGGGCCTTGATTAGGGTGGATGTGCTTTTTTTTCTGCTTGGTTAGTCTCTTTCTGATGATGATGCATAATTTACTCTCGCTTAAGTACGAGTGTTAATGAAGCTTTTTAGGAGCTTTTTGTGTAGTGTACAGATTTAGAAAAGTACGTTTATAAAGTGTTTTCGCGTTCTGGGGTTCCCCCCACCTACTCGTTAGGAGGGATTTTTGATGATTTTGCTAATATACAATGAGATTATTCGTTGATAAAAAAACTTTTGAGTAATTTTTTTTTTTTTAAAAATTATGTGATGCGAATGGTTTTGTGATTTGAATAATGGTAAGATTTAAAAAGCAAAAGATTCCATTTTTCTCTTTGAAATTAAAAAGTAACTCGTAAGAAATAAATTGAGTACCAGTACTTATTTCTAGTGATAAATAAAATTATTCCATTTAATTCTTTAAAGAAAGATATTCCAAATGCTTTCAAATTTGTTTACCATTTTAATAATTAGTATAATAGTTAAAATATAAGTTATACTATAAATAATAACCGATGCTGTGAGTTACATACTTTATCAATCACAATAGTGAAGCTATTACACTTTATTAGTATAATATTCTTTACGTATTATTAGTATGATATAGCAGCATATGCATTAAATTTTTAATAAATTGGATTAATAGCAATTTGTTGTAATTATAAGTATAGTTCATTATTAATCATAATTGTTAAGCTATTACACATTATTTGTATGATATTCCTTACTTATTATTAGTGTGATATGGCAACATAAGCATTACGATTTTAATAAAATGCATTAGTAATAATTTATTATGGTTATAAGTTTAGTTCACATTATTCATTATAATCGTTAAGCTATTACACCATATTTGAATGACATTCTTTACATATTATTAGTATGATATAGAAATATAGGCATTATATTTTAATAATATGCTATAATAACAATTTATTGTGATTATAAGTTAGGTTATTAAAATTTCCAAGCAATATCCAACGATCATCTGTCGTGTAAAGAGAACCGTTAAATCTATCGAGGCTCAAACATCGTTCCATTGGTGTGGTGTGGAGAGGGGTCAGGTATCGTGCTCATCACTTGACCATGGCTCAAATTTATGAGGTCCGTCACCAATAGCCCTCGTAGTAGCTGTATAGGGCAACGTTAAAGTAACTCTCCCTCACTTCAAACGATTATGTTTAAATTATTCGTAATTGAAATTTTTAAATATAAACCAAACTCTTTTTGATTAATTTATATTTTAAAGATATATTATTTGACTCATGATGTGATGATTGAACACTGAAATCTTATACAAATCAGCCTTTATTGTATGAGCCCTTACATAGTCTTCTAGAGACTTTTTTTAAAAAGTCGTTATTTCGAAGTAGATCTAGGTACTCTACCATAATATTTTTGTGCTCATTTTAAACATTGTAACTCATACACAAAAATTTGTTCTGGCATTCAATCAACTTATTTCTTAAGTTAAAATGCTTTTTAGAAAAAAAGGAGAATTTTAGTAAATAGTTCTTTCAAGAAAAGACACAATACAATGAAGGTTATTTTGCTGAAAAATATTCAAAAGGCATGAACCTTTTATTGTAAATGTGATATTTGACTAGAATCATACCAGTAAAATGATCCTTTTACTGAATTCATAAAAAAATCATATTATTCTAAATATTTTCAATTTATTTTATTATATTAATCTGAAGATAAATTTTCATATACCTTGAAAATATTTTATATTATTTATATAACAAGAAATATTTCTAAAAATAAACATCAAGAAAAACGTTTGAAACACAGACAAAATTTAATAGTTTTTTGGTTTTTATGTATTAATACAAATGTAACCAAAGAATACTTCAAATAAGAATGCATCATTATAAGTTAAAGCTAGACACATTTTTTAAAAAAATATATAAATTCTAGAAAAAAAAGTATAATTTTTTTTAAAAAAACTAATCACACTTTCATAAAAATGTTACGTGAATTTCAAGCTTTTTTTATTCCTTCAGGCGCGCGGTGATAAAATAGTAGAGGAAATATTGATCTAAATACTTGTAATTTTAGAAAGTATTAAATTGAAATTATATTTTTTACTAGACATATAAACGGGGGGAGGGAGGAGATCGTACTTTTTTGTTCTGTTAAGCTTTGTAACCTCATTACTAAATGTTGTTGTGTCTTTCCCGAAAAGGAATGAAGGAAAATTGACAGTGCCTGAGACAGGTTAAACTTCTACACGATAGATGGCGACACCACTTATCACTACCTCAACAATTTAGGCATGAGCTGGAGGGGAGTTCAAAATATTCTCCATCCCCCTGCACCGATAGTTTCTCCTGCGACCGCCCACAAGACTTTCGGACCCACTGATCTTAATGAGGACGTACTCCATGTGTACTCAAAGGGTATTTGGTGGCATCGGGCATCAAACACAGGATCTCCGGTCTGGAGTCCGATGCTTTAGCCACTAGGCTAATCTTTTCTTTTTACCAATAACTCTCCAATGTTTTGATAACAAATTAAAAAACTACGAATTATAGGAATATCTCACTTGAAATGTACTACTTATAAATCCATTTATTCCTTTTAAATCTTTGACCTAAGCTAAGAATTTTAATATTCCTTATTCAGTTTTTTTCATACTGTTAAGAGTATCCGATATTTTAATATCCCTTAATTCATTTCGTAGCTTTTTTAAACATAAGTTCACGGAAGTTTTTCCTCAAATTGAATTAATTAGAACATAAAACGTATCAAATTATCACTAAAGGCTTTTTCTTTCACATTTAATCTTAATGAAAACATTGTAAAATTATATTTATAATAAACTCAATATGTAATAAAGATGTAAAATCTGTTTTAGAGAAAATAATAACGTTCATATTTTTTTTTTTTTTTTTTTGTATAATATCGGAAATGGTGTAATTTTATTTGTATTATTTTCATTACATAAAAGTCAGAATTATTTTTTAATAGATATATTAAATTTAAACTATAATTCTTTTGTTTTCTTTTAATGGAACATTTCTTTTAAGCAATGCAATAAATAAAAAAAATTTATAATTATGTATTCGTCTAAATTAAATTTAATTAGTTAAAGAACTTTTAATGAGTTATAATGTTAAGGGGGAGTACAAATAATGGACCCGATTTTAAAAAATCTACTTTTGAAACAACAACATATATTATAATAAGTTGTTGTTGTTGTTGCTGTCGTGTCATTCCCTTCGGGAAGGAATGAAAGTTGCCAGAGCCTGAGACAAGTTGGACTTCTACACGATAGATGGCGACACCATTTATCTCTCCCTCCCCAATTTAGGCATGGAATTGGAGGGAAGGGAAGTATTCGTCAGCCCCTGCACCCGTGGTTTCTGCTGCGAACACTCACAAGACTTTCGGACCCACTGATTTTAATGAGGACGTACTCCGTGTGTACTCGGAGGGTATTTGGTGGCATCAGGCATTTCGAACCCAGGCCTTTCGGTCTGGAGTCCGATGCTCTAATCACTAGGCTACAATAAGTGATTCATGATTGTAAACAGAAACATATCAAATTTTTTTCCCACCAATGATCAACAACACATTCAAGATTACTGTGATTAAAATCTACACATGGCGAGACACTGACAAAGAGTTTTTTCGCGTTAGAGTATGTATGTGTTTTTTCAGTTATTTCAGTGAAAAAGTGTATTTGGATATCGCGACGGAACAGAAACCAACCAACAAGATCATTTTAAAAAAACAGATTGCTTGTGTAAAAAAGAAAAGTAGCGGTTTGCCAAGCTTCTAGTAAAAAGAAGTGGAGAGGGTGAGGTGGAGTTTTGTTAGAAGTCCACGGAAGTCTACGAGAGAATTTTCGCCTGTAAACTTGGAATGCCCCAGAAAAAAGTATGGAAAATTTTACAAAAAAAAATTGAATTTCAAGAGCCGTATCCATCTGTAGTTGATACAACAAATAACAAAGGACGACAAATTAGCATTTGTGCAGCATTGCGAATCATTGATAGTGTGATGCAACAAAATGTATGGAACGAACTGGGTTACAAATTGGACGCATGCCATGTAACAAGAGGGTCACTTATCGAACCTTTTTTAGCAGGAAATAAAACTTGGTCTATTTCTCTTTACATTCATGTATCACTTATTATAATATGTCCATTAGTTTCGATAATATGATTTTTTTTAAATCGGGTTGAGAGCGACTTCTATTTGAAGTCGCTCCGTCACTGTCCTGCCTACCTAAGGGTGTGGGGGAGAAAAAGAGCATCACCAGAAACTTCCATAATAATTATTATTTTATTACTATTCAATCACACTAATCAACCACAAGTTAAACTACAAGAGAAGATCCTAGGAGTGATATAAAGAGAGCAAACTACACTAAGTAAACAAGCGCAAGTAATCTGTTTAATTTAATCTAATCTAATTCTATCTTAGATTATTAATTTCTCTCAATCCCCTAATTTATTATAGTGGCAAACTCCTTCCTTATAACTCAAGTTGTGATAATAAAATAAATCTCACCTACATATCTCCGCAACAGTTCCTCTGCTCCTTCTATCTTACAATTACAAAACCTTGGCTTTATATAGTCAAACTAATCTCCTTATCAAGGTTTCTTCTTGAGGGATGGCTGTGAATTAACGTGAAAGCTAGCCCCAAAGTTTCCCCAAGAGGATTATTCAGAATGTCGCGTATAGATCCGTCATAGGGTCCATCATTTGTACTCACCTTGCATTACTTTATTTTTCTAAAAACGGAAAATAACACCAACTTTCAAAAAAGAGAAAAATTATTGTGTAAATTCATTACAGTTCGTCAAACAACCAAGGAAAAAGTAAATACTGTTTTAAACCTGAAACTGTATTTTATTGAATACGACTAAGTTCACAACAAGGTATAAAATATATCTAGCATCAAAACGTCAATCGTTTTTCTTATATCAGACGATAAATTTACCAATATGGGACGTCATTAACTACCTCCTATGGTTCAGAAATGATTGATTAATCCTTAGACCCCTTGGAAGAGCATAAAATATTCTATGATGATATAGAGTTATCTATAATCAATAATATGAGTCATACCAAGTTTGAGAACTCTTAGATAATTTTGGATGCATTTATACCTATTCTATACGATCCGATAATTTTTTTTATTGAATATTGAATGGTAGTCTCAATCCATAACTTTTCATTAGAAAGATTAATTAATAATGCAATTGAACAAAATCAGATTTTTTACTAAAAAATACAGAAATTGTAACTAGGTTAAAATCATTATTCAAACAAATAATATGAATCAAAATATTTTATATCCTAGATTTAGTTTAATGCTAAATTAGTTTTTGATTCATGTCAAGCTTCTAACGTCAGCTATTAAAATACAGAAGATTTTTAAAAATGTACAACATAAAACTTAGTATTAAAACAAATAATTTGTAATTGTCAGAGATGAATAATCCATTACCATGAACTCAGTTTCCACATTCTTTTACTTTAAAAATGTGAGAAATTGTTTAAAATGAGAGGGGGGGGGCAATCTAGGAAAAGGATGGATGGCTATGTTTAACCTTACAATCTTTCCTAAGGCCAAGAGTTTGGAATTATACTGGGGTCACAGTAGCCTAGTGGTCAAGGTATTGGATCGTGGCTGGCATGTCATCAGTTCGAACCCGACACCACTAAAGACCCCTTCCCCGTGTAGGGGAGCGATGCACGTTAAATCTGTCGAGAGCTCAAACGTCCTCCCGTTGGTGTAGTGTGGTAGTCAGGAGAGGGGGTGCCCGCTCAGGTGTTTTCCTCGTCACTTGACCATGGTCCAAAATTACGTGGTCCGGTGCCAAAAGCCCTCGTGTAGCTGAACAATGCGACATTAACATTGACTCACTCACTCACTATTGGACTTATACTACTGGGGCTATTTAATTTTGGCCTACACTTTTAGCCATATTTCTATTTAATATTTTGCAATAAATAGAAATGCAAACTAATACCAGTTCAAGAAGAATTCATTTTTTGGGAGGGGGAGGGGCTTTTTTTTGCGTATTTCCTTTCCCAAACTAAACTAAGTGGCGCAACAGCCCATGGAAGGCCAAGGCCTCCTATACCCATCTCAGTTTTCGTGACCTTGGGCACTGAGATGCATGAGCAGATGTTCCGATCAGGTGGTTAGTTTGACGCGAAACCCCTGAATTTTTAGTTCCCAAGCAAGTTTGGTACTCGTTTATCTACCCACTGAAAGGATGAAAAACTAAGTCGACCTTGCCCAGCCCGGGGTTTGAACCTCCGAACTATGGCGTGGAAGGGCGATACGCTATCCCTCCGTCAATTTTCTTTTCTAAGTGTGCTGAAAAAGAAAAGTTTTGCAGTTCACGAGAAGAAATTTTCGGCTCCACAAATATGACAATAAGAAATAGAACATTCATCAAAAAAATTGAAAAAGAATTTAATTTTTAATACGATTCAGAAACTTCCTTTAAAAGCATTTTATTTTATTTTTTCTCACACAAGAATAACAAAACCATAAAAATCGTCTGCTCATTTTATCCAAAAAAACCACTAAAATATATTTTATGTTTCAAAAAGATATTGCAATGCATCGCTCATTAAAAAAATATGAACTTTCTTTACTTATTTCACAATGTATAACGAAAAAATAATTCAATTCATCGTGATTTCATGTAAGTTTGTAATAAAACTACATAATTGTGTAATATTCATTCTAGTTATAGTTAACAATAATAGTATGGTTTGCATATACCGATTTGTAAGTAAAATACATTTTTTTTTATATTTGTTTTTTTTTCCATATATTTATAAATAGAATGTAAATACTTAATTTTGAATGGAAGCTTCTTTTTCTTTGTCTGAAACACGTATACTATATATTTTCCATAACTGAACAAACAACAAATAGTCCAACTTTAAGTTTTATTATTCTAATCATAAAAACTTGATATTTTTCATAGACTAGTTAAGAATGAACATGGTTTATTTTTGTCTTAGGATCCCTATTGATATTTACTGAGTTTATTTTACACGCATATCGGTAAAATATTTTTCAAGATATTCTTATTCAAAAATTGTTATTAATAATTCAGTTAATTTGACGAAAATGCAGAGAAAGACTTTTATAGCATTTCTGTTGTATTATAACTTAATAAATCATGAGTGAGAGAACTAGACATGCACACACATGATGACTTATATTTATTATAACTAATATATATGATAATAATAATCTCTTTGGCATTATCTCAATGTATACTGAATAACTTTCTTATTTGCGTCTGCTCTGCCCCTAATTAAACTAGGAGATAAAGCTAAGAAGAAAGATGAAATACTAACATTCTACAAATTATAAATAGGTTTAATGATGTATATATAAACTGTTCCTTGCCAAATTAAGTGTACTCAATTACTTTGAAAGAAAATTGCTCTATGAAATATCTAGTTTATGCATCTTGTATGAATTATTTATTACTTTGGTTTAAAATAATTGCATCCCAGACACACACACACACACATGTTATATATATATATATATATATATATCACACACAGGGGTATATATTTTAGAGTAATATAAAGAAGAAATTTTACAATATATAAAGACGTTTTTATAATAAAAAAAATTCATATTAAATTCGAATTTTGTCAATAAATGTAAAGCATGTCATGTGAATATATAAAAACGAACGAAAATTGTATTTAGATTTAAAGTACTTTACTGTTTACATTTACTGTTAGTATGTTTACTGTGTACATTTACTGTTAGTTTTTAGAGGAAAATGAGAAAAAACTGCTTACTTTGATATCTTTTCTTTCGAATTTATCTTTGAAATCTGTTATTTACCTCGTCTCGCAACATAGCAGAACTTAAATGATCTAGAAAAGCTGAAGTGTACTTTTTAAATTAAATTTAAAAAAATGTGATTTTAAAATAAAATGCAAACAGTGTTCAGTATTTTTCTCCCTTCACACAAATCTTTTCTATTGATAATCATAAACTTTCCTTAGGCGTTGTTCATTAGGAATTCACTGCGCTTTTGGTGAAGTTAGTAAGCGCCTGGGGAAATATATGATTGCTTAAATTGTATTTGTTATATTTTATTTTTTAATTGCGTTAAATTACCCAAAACCTTTTAAAATTTGTTATAAGTTCAATGTCCTTTAAACTGTGGCGATTTAATTCAATAAAACAATAAATAAATTTAAATATATAAGGGGTGATCAAATGAAAAGGTACGAAACGACATAAAAATGAAACAGTTAAATATTTGCATATTCCGCCAAGGGAGAATGTAGCGAGACATCTCGGGATGCCATTGGAGACTCTGACTGGGATCGGATCATGCGCAGGTGCCCGCATGCGCAGGAGAGAGCAAAGGCTCTTATAAAAAGCGGCGTCCAAATGATGCGAGCACAGAATTACTCGAGCACAGAAAAAGCATTAACTCCGATGTGTACTGTGAGACACTCCGACGCCTACGCAGGTTCATCAAGAACAAAAGACCGGGGCTGCTCACGGAGGGTGTGGTTCTGCTCCATGATAACGCGCGTCCACCCGTCTCCAGAGTCACACAAATGGAACTGGACAAGTTCCAAGGGGAGACGTTGGACCATCCGTCCTACAGTCCGGACATGTCACCCTGCGATTTCCATGTGTTTGGTCCACTGAAGAAACACCTGAAAGGAAAGCGCTTCAACTCGGACGACGTACTCAAGGACACTGTGAAGGACTGGGTCTCGTCACAGCCACAGGAATTCTGGGAACAAGGAATCCTGCGGCTTGTTCATCAGTGGGATCGTTGTGCTCAGGTCTATGGTGTATATTTTGAATAAAGTCTATATTTGTACCCACCGTGTCGTTTCGTACCTTTTCATTTGATCACCCCTTGTATTATATCGAAAAATATCTATATTCCAAACTAACTAATATAGTATATATATATAGTCGAAATTTTTCCATTAACCAAAATAAAAATCAATGAGAAACCTTCTATCAAAATATTCTTTGCAGCATAAAAATTATTTCGAAACTATGATTCAGGAATGTCAATTGGAAATTAATTTAAACGCAAATAGAAATAAAGTAATGTAGTGTCAAATTTTATCGTAAAAATAAAAATAATAAAAATTCAGGAAGGGGGGTAAGTTTTTTTAATTAAATTTAAAGATGCGATTGTTCCTTTAAGGATTTTATCTATTCCTTTACTTTCTTTCCCCGCATAACATAAATTATTTTTATTTCAAAAGCCCATACAGTCTAATATGTCATCAAAATTAAGAAAACATTATCGATAATTTGGGAAAATAAAAGCGATTTACAACTCTAAAGATATGTTTAATCTAATTTGTATCTTAATACAAATAATTGTTTCTTATATATGCTTAAATTTAATCTGTTAAATAAATCAAACAGCTTAAAAAATATTCAACTCATATTTCATCTTAGTCTTCACACGTATCTTAAGAATAATCAACATTTTAAGGATTATTTCTCATTTCTCACGTTTCACGAGTAATTGAAGTGACAATCTAAATAAACGTTTGTGCATTTAAATATTATTAATTAAAAAATATTTTTTTCTTTATATAAACTTTAAACTTCTCCAAATTTGTTAACAGTTAAAAAATTATCACACAGTTGAATTATCTATAAAAACAATTAACTGTCTGTTTATACAAACAGAAATAATAATAAAAAAACCCGTGAAAATAATTAAATTACCACCGTATTTACTCGAATCTAAGCCGCCATCGATTCTAAGCCGCACCCCCAATTCTCTACAAGTTTTAGAGAAAAAAATAAAGAATTGTGTAAAAGGCTCATCAATATCCGATACTTCAGTAATTTTTTTAAAAATTTTTATTTATAGAAATAATAAGAAGTTAATAATTAATTTACTTTGCCAGTATTAAAATCTTTTAAATACATCCATGAACCTATAATTACTCTAACCGTCAGTATCATTTTTCGAAAATGATTCGTCACTTTCAGTATCACAACTGACTTCGGGAATTGGTCACGCATTGCCCTTTCCCACACGTTGTCGTCTTCTGTGCCATCCAATGCATTTATTAAGCAACATTTTTTAAGAAATGTAGTGAAGAATTTAAAAGAATTATTAAATACTATTGAGCATTTACAAGCAAAGATTATATCATTTTGTTGACGCCATCGATGTATATTTGTTTCATCAGTGTCGAATTTTTTCAATAGCCGATGCTCTGTTCCCGTTTTTTTTTCCTGCAAAAAAATTGCCTCCCTTTTCATACTTGCGTCATAGTGAACTCGTCTTGATGCTATTACCGGTATCTTTGATGTATGGATGATTAAAAGGAAGCGTATACCAAAAATTTACCAAATACGGTCAGACAACGTTATTTAGGATAGACTGAATAATGGAGGTAAACTGCAGAATGGGATAAATCGTCGATGTGAGTGGACAGAATGGACAGCTACATTTTTCTTTTTGAAAGGGGTGGAAACTCAATTTTCCCCATCCAAGCAAATGTTTGCCCTCGATTTTAAGCCGCACCCGATTTTCGGTAGCGTTAACACTGGAAAAATAGTGCGGTTTAGATTCTAGTAAATACGGTAAATATTTAGGGACACAAGTATATGTCAAATCAGATGCCTTTATGTTATTTTCCTACTTACATTAATTGTGATTAATCTTTCTAGGGAAATTATTTCGAATTTCTTACAGCTTGTTATGAAATTTCTGTTACTTAATCTTTTGTTGAGGGGGAGGGTTAACAATTTGAAGACATCGAGAAAAATATTTGGATTTAATGCACCGAATTTTTGTTTTACAGTTCAATTTAATCGTGCATTGAATTAAAATAGCAATTTCTTTTAGTTTTTACTTTTTCGTAGTTAAAACTTGTACTATTTCTTGATTGAAATTAGATTCATTAAAAAAAATGAAAGTTGTTTTTTAAAAACTTAATAATTAGTCTGTCAATTTATATATACGCAAACTGCAATTCAAATTAACTAAAAACTGGATCAAATGAAGCAAATTTCGAAAATAATTGTAATGCAAAATGTTTACTTTATAGTCTGCAAAATCTTTACTTCTGAACTTCTTTTGGGGAATGCTTAGGGAAGAAAACGCGTGTAAAAACTCGGATATTTCCATAAAGGGGATCTTAAATTTCTGGGATATTAAATCCGGTAAGAGCAGAATATATATAGAATATGTTAGATATCTTTGTTTTTGGTTCAACTTTTTCTTTATGCATCCAAGGTATGTGTGTGTATTTCTAATAAACCATAATTGTATTTAAAAAACATAAACAATGCTCTATAAATGTCTAGATCCCTGAGATGACGCATTTAATAATTAAACTAAGCTATTTTGCTTTTTAAATTTATTTCAGCTTTAAAAAAAAGTTTTTTGCTTATCTGTAAATGATACGAAATTATTTACTGTAATATAATTTTTTAAAGTTTCAAATGTAAAAGTAACTCTCTCAAATATTAAAATGCAAATGTAAAATTTAAATAGAAAATGTGTAAGTAAAGATAAATGTTAAAACTATCAAAAAATTATCTGTTTTCTAAGTGAATGGCTATAACCTAGAACTAAGTAAATTCGAATAAATTCTTTTACGTTAAAAGCCATTTTTAAAAGGGTGTGTTTTCTGTTCATTTATTACTCGTTTCATTAAACAATCTCAAGTTTTTTAAATACTTTAAAGAAAAATCCCTTCAGTTAGTTGGAGAAAAAAAATAAAACGTCATATTCCCTTGTTGTGTTTTAATTAAAAATTACTCTCAACATTTTCGAGTTTAAAAAGAAGGATAAAGTCCATAAAACACCCCTCCACAAATACCAGTTTTAGCAATTGTGCGATTCCCCACTTTATCGTGTCTCATTTCACTACATATTTCATTTTACAAACCGGATTATCCGTGGTTTAGGAATTTCTCCGGAGGTGGTGTCTGAGTTATGAACCTACAACCAACAACGTTCCTTTCGTAACAAGGTTAATTCCTGCAGCTAGGCAAAGCACAGATCTCCAAAATCATTAGCTCCCCAGCGGCCAATAAAACCCAGAACTGTGCAGTCACTTGTATTTGGATTCGAGATGCATTATCTGATGCAGACGTCACAGATAATCGGGTCTCATCCGCCTTGTTAGAGCCGTACTGATTGCGTACAGCTATCACGTGGCCTCACTTTACAGAGAAGCGCCGAAATGGACTCCTATTCGTCCTCACAAGTCGCATTATGCTGCGTTATTAATGATTCCCAGGTGGCAACGTTCGCTTCGCAATCCGAGCTTCAGAATGCTAAGAGGGCAAGAGGACATTCAAAAAGGAGCCACGCGTGGAGAAGACTTCATCAATGGAGCTGCTTGGTGGCTAGACGGAAGCTCGCCAAGAATTGTTATGTTTGCAGAATGGAATCACTGTCTGGAGGTTAGATTCGAAGGACACTAGTAGCATCCTTGATTTGGAGGTTTAGAGATACTATTGTTAAGTACTAAGTTAACAGAGGAAGTTTACTGTGTGTGTGTGCACTTTTATTTTAAATTTTAATGAATAGATTACAATGAATTAAAACATTCTAATGTTCAAAATTTAATACAAACATTTGCAAATTAGCTTATGTTATACAATATTAATCCAAAGGACATTAAAAGTATCTGTGTTTAAGGAAATGTCAATATAAAGTTGTACTTAAGTTATAAATAATAATAAGCTATTTTGATTCTGAAGCGCACAATTTAAAAATGAAATTAGAGTTACTAATAAAGGTTGAACAATCTTAAATATAATGTACCAAAGTACTTCAATATAATTCTAGATTATCAAGACAATTAATTTTAAAATTAATTCGAAAGACCCTTGTTTAAGAACACAAATTTTGCTCAGAGAACATTAGTGGTGCCTCGATTTAGATATATAGGTATTATTGTGCGAAAATTCTGAGATTTAAATAACAAAAAGTGAAAAAAAAGCTACAAGCTGTGGTTTTATTCTAAAGATACAAATTAAAATAAATTAATAATTTAAAAATAATGTATTAAAGTTATTTTAAGCATTTTTGATTAGTTAATCTTTTTCCAAATTTCAATTTATGTGAAAACATTTATACTCGAAAGGTACTGGTAGTTTAAGGATTTTACTTTCAAACTTCATATTATCAGGTGGGGAGGAAATAAATTGTGCATTTAAATTCTAATGAGCGAAGTAAAATGAATTAAAACAATCCGAAACAAGGTTTCAAAATTATTTTGTATTCCTTTATGAGAAAGGGTCAACAAAATTCTAAATTTCTGTGAGACTTTTATTTTATCATTTATTTTTATACTTATTATTTATTTTTATCATTGCCATTTATTTTTATCATTGTCATTTGTTTTTAACATTGCCATTTGTTTTAATCATTGTCATTTATTTTCTTCGGGGTTTTTTTGTCATTATCATTTTTATCATTGGTACGAGGGAAAATAGTGTGCTTAAAATTAATATGAATTAACATATAATCACGTCCTTTCTTTTCTTTAAAAAAGAACAAGAATCCGTGCTTTTATTATTAAATGTTTGTTAACATACTTCAGATCAAAAATAAGACATCCTCAAAAGTATAACAGCAAACTTTTAGCCTTAGTAACTAAGATAGTAGGGTTAAACATTGTTTAAAGGCCAGCCCACAATTGCCATATTTGCCTATAGCACTGGACTACAAGAAAGAGAAAATAGCATTAGAATAAGATTCCATTAATACTAAAGATAACAATCATAATACTAGAAGAACATAAATAATAAAACTAAGTTACCAATGCCAAATATCAAATAAAAAAAACACTAAGGTTGATAAATATGCATACCAAAGCCAGAAAATATTAAATATCTAAAGAAGATAGTAGTTTTAAAAAGACAATATAACAGCACAACAGCACGTCAGGAATGCAAACTGTGCACCTTAATGTAGCTGTAACAGTACAGTTAAACCCATAAAGAAAAATTAATAGAATATTAAAAATGAAATAAAAATTATATCTAAAAAAACTTGAAAGCCAATAATATTGATAAAAAAAAACATTTTGAAAGGCAAAGATGAATTAAAAATTTAAAACGTGGTAATAAAATACATTTAGAATTTCAACCTGTCTTTCTATTTTGTTAATATATGTAGAAAAATATAAAAATCAACAAAAATAGATAACTTAATTAAAAAAACATGATAAGAATGGAAATTTCCGAAATAAAATTGCTTAAAACATGCCATAAATCTTGAACTTATTAGAAAAGTGATTATAAAAAAAATTATGTATAAAAGTACAGCCTTGATCTAAACAATATTTATTATCTTTTTGGTTTCAAAATTAAATTTGTAGCATCTAATGTATTGCTACATATAAATAATGAATAATATTTCTATAAACAGAAGCAGAAATATTTGAATTCCTAAATGATACCTTAATAATATTAAAACAAAAAGTATCTCTCTTATCAAAAATATTACTATTTAATTAATGCATAACGCACAAAAAGTTACATCAATCTCAAAAGTCATCTATTTTGAGAGGGTTATTGTTAGTTTTAATGAAGCTCAAATATTTAGAATAAAAATTTAATATTAAGAAATAATTCGCCCTTTTTACCTAGAATAATCAAATCTTCTATGTATCTAAAAGCACAAAATAATTATTAAAAATATAATTATTTTTATAATAATGTAAATATAAATTATCTTAACGTGTATATATACACATAAACAAATCACCTCATTTCTCTCAAATATTTCTTTAGTATTTGAAATCTAAAAAAAAAATGTCACTTATTTTCTACATTCACAAATATCGTACACTAAATATTTCATAGAATTTAAAACAGCTGTATTACTTAATCTCATTCATTCTCGTAAAATATTTACAAACTCTAAATAAAACGTAACAGCAAAAAGAAATAAAAATTATTTTTAAATTTTCAAATTTCTACTCTTATATCATAAATATTTACGAATGATGTATTTATTATCCTATTTTTAGTGAAAAATTTTGGCTTTTACTTTTAGTTTTCTTTGACATTTTAATCAATTAAAATTTTTCTTATCATTTGAAGCGAAATATGTTCTCAAGGGCAGCAATTATCGTGATTAAAAATCTGTGAAAAGAGATCTTGCTGTAAAAAGATCTATTTAATATACTCGTGAGTTTATTTTTGATTGTGTGTCTCTTGTGTCAATTAAACAGTGTTATGTCTAAATAATTAATTTGCATTTTATTTGTATTTTATTTCATACTTATGTTATTTTGCATTTCATTTGATGATAAATAAATATTTTGTATTTTATTTCATATTTATTAATTTCCGTTTTATTTCGTACTAAATAATTCATTTGGAAGTTTTTGGTCTTCAAATGTTTTAAATGCCAGTTCAGTTTGATTTAATGTTTACTACCATTTAAGGTCATTTTTTTTTGTTTTTTTTTCTCAATTGTTTGATCAGCCTATAAAAGAAAGTTAAGATATATATATGTTACCGTTAAGGTGTATAATTCAGTTATTTTATGGAATGTCTAGGTATTTCATGAAATAACTAGACAAATCAGTTAAAGTATATAATAGATGAAAAATTTCATACTTTATCTAGTTATTCTATGAAATAACTAGGTTATTTTATGAAACAACTGAGGATAGACCATTAAAGTGAAAAATAAACAATTTAAAAGTTATTTTATAAATTAATCGATCATAAATAGCTAAAATCTCTCGAAAAATACATTTTATCCGTATTGCGGATGAATAAATGATTAATAATTAGGGAAAAGCAGATGATATAATTTATTATTGCTCACACTGCTAACATTAGTTAAACAGAAAGGAGAAAAAAGGATATGTTGTAAAAATAGATTATATTTAAATATTATCAACAAAAATACATGCTGGGAAGAAAACTGTTGCTTCATAAAAACATTGTATAAACTTTTTAAAACAAAAATGTAAGAGAATATTAATTTAAATTTCATGAGGTACCTTTATTTTACTTTTCATTATTTATTTGAACAAGGATTGCTGTGATGATACTTCGGATTGCACTGCTTATTATTTTTGAAACAAGCACACTTTTTATTATTGCAATTTTTTTTACACGAGCACTTTTTAAATTCTTGTCCAGTACCGCAACTTTCAGCTGTTGCAACAGATCGAAGTGTTGTGCCAATATTTGTAACTTCTTCAATGGAAACTAATTCTCCCTAATTCAAATTTTTTCTGCTATTTCTAGTTACTAATCGGAAAAAATCCTTCCCAAAGCAGCTAGAACCGTCTCAGAGAATTTTCGAGTGCAGTATTTCATACTTTAACGATCAAGTAATCGCTATCCTATAGAATACCTAGTTAAATCGGGGAATTCAATAATTTTATGTACACTGCTGGCCACCGTAAATACAACACCCTGAAGGAAGCACGCAAATAACATGAAATTTACAACATGCATAAGCGAAAGTGAGATATGCAAATGATTAGAATTTCAGCGCAGACACACATCACGCACGCCTGTGGCGCCACCTCAAAGTGCTATTTAAGGCTTAGAGATTTCGACGCTTTCAAGTTCGGCAATTGTGTTTTTCTTGTGGTTTTTTCAAAAAACGATCAGTTATGTCTCGTAGAAAACAGCTATAAGCTTTTGATCAAGTATCCGAGTTCGACAAAGGAAGGATAGTGGCCTACTGAGATTGTGGATTATCTTTCAGGGAAATCGGTAGTCGTGTTGGACGAAACCAAACAACTGTAATGCGGATATGTGACCGTTGGATGCAGGAGTGTACGACAGACCGACGTGGTCGATCGCATCCCCCTCAGTGCACCACTTCACGCGAGGACAGGCAAATTGTGCGCATGGCAGTGACGGACGAACATCAGTCACATCACGAACCATAGCACAGCACATTGAGACTGTAACGCATCATTCAGTGTCTGCGCATACCATTCGACGCCGTTTACAGCAGAGTGGTCTGTCCGCAAGACGTCCATTGCTTGATCTACCCTTGATGCAGAACCACAGACGTCTCCGCCGCCAATAGTGCGGTGAAAGAAGGATGTGGGTGGCAGAATGGAATGAAGTTGTCTTTACTGACGTGTCACGCATCTGTATGTAACATCACGATGGTCGGATTCGAGTCTGGAGACACCGTGGAGAGAGGATGCTGAACAGCTGCTTTATGCACCGCCACACTGGTCCCTTACCGGGTATTATGGTATGGGGCGGTAATGGAAATCATTCTCGCAATCCTCTAGTACGCATTGCCGGTACTTTAAACAGCCAGCGCTACATCTCCGAGGTGTTGGAGCCAGTTGTTCTTCCTTACCTTTACGGCTTGGCCACAGCCATATTTCAACAGGATAATGTGCGATCACACGGGCACGCATTGTCCAAAGGTTGGTCAATCACCATATTGAATTGCTTCCCTGGCCGGCTCGCTCTCCGGATCTTTCGCCGATAGAAAACATGTGATCCGTGGTTGCTCAACGATTGACCCAGATTATACCTCCAGCTGCCACACCAGATCAACTTTGGCAACGTGTGGAAGCTGCTTGGTCGGCTTTACTCCAAGAGCACATCCAAAGTCTCTTTGTATCAATGCCGAGGCGTGTGGTAGCGGTGATCTCCAACAATGGCGGCTACTCTGGCAGGAACCACACTTCACAGAAGTTTATAAATTTAATCATTTGATACTTGGTCAACATGTTATCTACAAAATAAATTTTGTTGTGCTCTCTTGTCTTTCTTGGTGTTGCATTTACGGTGGCCAGCAGTGTACTTTAACTGTGTGAATTGTCCAATTATTTCATGAAATACTTAGTTATGCTATGAAATAACGGATTCCATACTTAAACGTTAACTTATAGATTAATTTCAAATATGTGTAGTTTCAAATATGTACATATGTATAAAACATAACTGATTCCCTGTTATAAGATTAATATTCGTTTAAATGTATTTTACGTCTTAATGCAGATTAGAAGCAGATTTAAAAAGTATATATTTCCGTATAATATACAAATATATATATATATATATATATATTAATTATTATTGGTTGATTTTTTAGCCTATTTTCTTTTTAATCAGGCTATTTCTACATATTTTTCTTTAAGAGGATCAAAAAATGTGCGTCGAAAGTTAAAAGAATTCTTCCGGTTTCAGTAATGCCCACAATATCCAGATATTCATTTATAACTTACTAGCGACATTCATACAGATTTTACATGCAGATGGCACGCATGCAAAACATTTGGAAAACAATTTGTTGCTTTACAAGGTAATGCATTCTTATATAGATTTTTTGTAACAAATGAAAAAATTTTGCAAAATAAGTTAAAAAACACTACAATCTCCAGCAATAACAAAAAAATTTTGCTTTAACAACGTTATAAAACAATACAAAAATCTACTGTGAATGAACTTTGTTCTGGAGATCTCAGTTAAAAGACAGGATATGATATTAATAGATACTGTGCCTTCTAAATTTCTGTATTATACCATTTAGAGATTTTGTAACTCTGTCGTTTCTAATGTACTGTGTTATTACTTCTATTCTACACAGTAAAATTTGGTGAAATCAAAACGTATAAACACGTGCTTTTCCAAACACTCTGCCTCTTTGTCTTATCTTTTGTCTCTTATTGGGTGAAATAAAACAGGAAATTAGTCACAAGTTATCGCAATTATTGCAAATTTGATCATTAGAAGACAGAAAAATCAGAAAAATTATTTTTCTGTTTTTCATATTTTTCCAAATATGTCTTATAATATACCTGGGTAGAGTGTTTATATACATTGATAAATTAAAATGCTATATTTTAGAAGCCTCTAGGGCAGTGACACTCATCTTCGGCCGTGGACCGCATATGGCCCTCCGGCCTTTTCTGAGTGGCCCGATCAAGGCCCATTGCACTAAGAAATTCAATTATTTCAAAAGTAATTCACTAAAAATTTAGTGTGAAATTCTATCAATCAAGTAACCCAATCTATCAATTTGCTTTTTTTTACAGTAGAATGTAAACAAAAGAGGTTTTTGGTCATGGATGGCAGTAAATCGAAACTAACCCATAACTCTGTAAATACTGCATAAAAGTAAATACCGTAAAATACGTTTAACGCGAAAACGCTTAAGACGACATATCGGTTAACACGAAATAATACAATAGTCTCTATAAACTACTACTATGTATTTTCATGCATTTTTAACACAAAAAGATTTTTCTTCTGGGAATGAACAAAATACGGAATGCGTGAGGTTTGGGGGGAGTGAAAGGAAAGGGAGGTGGTTTCACATTATTTTCCTGTATTATTGGACTGTTCTACTATATCATCAAGAGAATTTGTTGCAGTAGATAATGATGATGATGATGATGTGTGTACATCCAAGACAGACCAAGACATTTTGGAGCTTGTTCAAAGCTTAAGAAATATTATTGATACAGATTCCGACGGCGAAAGTGAAATGAATAATGCAATTCCTATACCCACATCGTCCGAGATGAGAAACATCATGAAAAGTGCACGCAGTTATTTAGACTCACATTGCAATGATGAAATGAATAACAAAATGGATGACATCGAACAGTTTAATGCTGAAAAGGACTTTGCAAAGAAAAATATCAGCTTTTTTACCAAAAACTCAATAGACGTATTGTTTTTCAAAAAACTTGAAAATTTTGTATTAAATTTTATTAAATTCTTGTGAATAGTTTTGTTTCGTTGATTTTTATTAAATGCATGCACATATCCATATCTACGTAAATAAGAGGTATTCTAATAAACTTAGATTTGTTAAATATATGGGTTTTTTTAATATCCTTTTTAACACGAAAAAACATTTCAGCCCCCTCAGTTTCGTGTTAAGCTATTTCATTGTATTTTTTGAGTGTGCTTGATAAAAAGGTTAATGTAAAACAAATAATATAAGAAAAAATTTAAGACAATTCCTACTTAGGTCAACAAAGAAAATTTTTATTTTAGTTATTTTTTATCAAATAGTTACAATTAATATAAATATGTATATACAAATGACAGAATCACAATAGTAAGTGACAAAATAGGAAACGATTTTCTTTGCAATTTTCCACTTTACTTCTTTCTATGGTGTTGGAGTATTTTTTATTTGTTACTATTTATCCATTAATTAAATTTAATTATTCCAATAAATTAGTATAGTAAAAAAGAAATCATATTCTCAGAAATTAGGCCATCCCAGTTGGAATTCGATCCCCCCGACCACTGAATTGGAAGTTCAACCCACTATCCATTGCGCTACAGAAACAGAATGAATGTTTTTCCTTTCTATATATGCTGTTGGAGTATTATTTTTATTTGTTAATTTCTGTTCATTTTTTAATTTAATTAATGAATTCATATTTGATAAAACTGTATTAACATTAAGTATCATCCACTACAAGTTTTAAAAAATGTATTTGAACTTGAATGGATGAATAGAAATCATTTTATTAACGATTGAAAATTTGAACAAGATATATATATATATATATAGGGAGAGTGTGAACTAATAGTAGGAATTGAATAAAAGCCGAAAATGTTTTAATATTTCGATGTATTTTGTTTGTCTAATGTTGCTTTGGTCTTGGAATGCTTTTTCTCATTATCCTCATGTTGTATCATATGTATGCAGTCCGGCAGGGAAAAAAGTTGAGTACCCCTACTCTAGGTTGTACTACAGCTCCATCATGGTGATTTCCCCACCGATAAGATGCGCCAGTGCGAAGTGCACATGAAGAATCCGAAAGCGAATCTGTATAGATGCTGACGTTCAGATTTCCTTTAAGGTACGAGAGATGATCAGAAAAAAAGGTTACAAGCCACAGCATTTAAAAACTACATATTGTGGAGAAATTTTGTTTCCTCAGATTGGAGACAAATGCCGCCACTTGTCATACAGCTGGTTTGCGGGAAGGTAGTGATAGTTCTCAGATGCTTCAGGACTATTGAAATGGCAAGATGCTTAGGAAATTGGTCTCGTTTGGAAGTGCGAGCCATGATTATATTTTTATGGGAAAATAATGTGACGCATCTGCCATTCGGTCAAATCGGGAAAGTTTATGAGGAAGAAGCAATGAGCAGAAAACATGTAGCGAAATGATCAGGCAAACAGAATATCGAAAACCGCAATATGGCAAGGAACGGCCGGCCAAGTTCTTCAACGAATTGAAGAAAGGATTCAAAATGATCGACGGGTAACTCTAAGTGAAATTTCGTCAAAGTTTGGTCTAAGAATGGTAGCGTGCTGCATATCGTTTCTGATGTGCTGCGATTTTCCAAGACAGTGCTATGAAAACATCCGCCGAGACCTGCCTTAATGGACAGAGACCTGACTTCTACCAAGACCTTTAAACAAGTTGATAAATGCCTAAATAGACTTGGTGATTATGTCGAAATGTGATAGACACGTATGCCTCTTAATTTCCTTTTGTATTTTCTGTCTATTGTTAATAAATATTTCTTTATTCGACTTGTAACTTTTTTTCTGATCACCCCTCATATATATACCCGCGTATTTAAAATAGAACAATTTGTAATTTTTTTTAATATCACAATATATATTGCACTTGTCATAATTGAGGGTTGCCAGAGCCCCGAGAGGTTGGACTTCTGATCATTTTAGTCGCCTTTTACGACACGCATGAACTTACGTTGGGACTATTCTACTCCGGTCACCACTCGGGAAACCCGATTCATTCCCGTATCATGAAATGGCTTATCAAGCGGAAAGTATTACACTTTTACCAAAAAGCTTATAGATCCCAGCATAGCACTGTTGACCAACTTTTCTATTTGGTGCAATCAATCATAGATGGATTTCAAGAAAGACCTCATAGGAAAACTACAGCCGTATTCCTTGATCTTTCTGCGGCCTTTGATAGGGTTTGGAGACAAAAACTCATTAAAATTTTGCATTCCTTAGGCATCTCAGGCAATATCTTACTATGGATCAACGATTTCTTAAGAGATAGAAGATTTGCTGTAAGGGTAAATGGAAGGTTCTCAAGGACACATAGATCTTGGGCAGGCGTTTCACAGGGATTGATCCTAAGCCCACTCCTTTTTCTCCTCTATATGAACACTGTCGATAATCACATTGTTAATGAAGCTAAAATAGCCTGCTATGCAGATGACATTGCAAAATCTCTCTCACATTGAAGACTGGGCTAAGCAGCTCAAACTGCTGATAAATCCAGAAAAAAACAAATACTGTGTGTTTTCTATTGACAGGAGAAACAGGGCAGTCTTTCTCCTCAAATTAAGGTTAAATAACTCAATTGTTGAAAAACTCTTCCATCCCAAATACCTTGGCTTAACGCTAGATGCAGAACTGAGGTTTACCAAGCATATACAGAATGTATCGCAAAAGGATTTAAAGAAGCTCAATATTCTTCGAAAACTTTGCGGTTCGACTTGGGGTTCTAAACCAAAGACACTCCTAAACACCTACACTGCACTTACAAGACCAATCCTTGAATATGCAGCACCCGTTTGGGCCCCATCAGCTTCTACCTCAACAGAGAAAATCGACTCTGTTCAGTATAGGGCATTCAAAACTATCACCGGATCTGTGTCCTCGACAAATAATGTCACAGCTGAGAATGAGTGTGGCCTGCCATCATTGAAAGGCAGGAGGAAACTTGCCACCATTAAATTTACAAACGAAATCAGAAGCTGTGGCGAACAACATACTTCCAACATCACTTTTCACTCCTGGACAGCTAAGAATAGGCTGAAGAGATCTTCAACACTTCAGTTTGATAAAGACATCAGAAACAACATTAACTTGAATCACACAAGCCTTGACATCATTCAAGAACCTTGTTTTCCAGTCAAACCACCTCCCTCTGCCAAAATATTTTTAGACCTTCTTGAGCCTTGAAAGAAAAAGGAATCTAAGGACACACAAAATTAAGAGGAAAGGCATGGACACAATTATCAGTCTTATGAGGCCTCGTTTAGTAATTGCCTACACTGACGGTTCTTCAGACTCAGAGTGCAATAGGGGAGGATGTGGTGTCTTTCTTAAATACCCAGATAATACAACTTCAAAGCACAATCTCTCCGCAGGGCAAATTGCTTCCAACTTCACGTGTGAGCTCATAGCAATTAGGATAGCCCTAGATATTTACCTTACATGGACATATATCACTAATTCCGACGGCATCATTGTTCTCTCCGATTGTAGATCTGTTCTTGAGGCCATCATGAAAGGAAAAATGGGACTCACCCAAGAAATCAATTCTCTTTTACTTTACATTGGTGCATTGGGCAAATCATGCACCCTCCAGTGGATTCCGGCCCATGTGGACATCGAAGGGAACGAGATGGCCGATTTACTTGCCAATGAAGTCAGAACCCTTGAACCTGTAACTCCTTCGACTACGGTCTTTGAGGCCAATGCAGTCGCAAAACAAAAGCTCTGCTCAAACCTACGAAAAAAATTCTCGCTGCCAGAATTAAATTATAGCCGAGAAATTACAACAACAATAACCAGACTAAGGACGAAACATTTTAAGGGCATGAAGATTCTGCCTGATGGATCCAGATCATATGTGGAATGCAGGCACTGCCCAGGCAAGCAACTGGATCCCAAACATCTTTTTAACTGACCTTCCATTGTTGGTGCCCTTTTTAAAATAGACAATGACTACAGCATGGACATCCTATACTTGATCGTGCCATGGATGTTGCCACGGCAGTGATTCACGCCTTTGGCAATATTTGACTCTCATTTCTATATCTTTATTTTGTTATATACACCTTTGCACTTTGTCATACACGACAACAACAACAACAATTTTTAATCACAATTTTATTTTCTTATGAAAGCCTGGATGTAAGTTCATTTTTCAGCGTAATTTCTGCCAATATTACAACAATTGTCATATGTACAATCAAATTTTGAATTCAATCGCCATCAAAATCTGCCACCTGGATTTTCACACTCCAGCACGGCCTTTTCGTACGTCGTTAATGTTGTCGCAAAACTGGCCCCAACCAACTGCTATTTTGAGTATAAGAACAAAGGATAATTGAAAAAAAGTTCTCATAAAAAATTAAGGATTTAATATGGCACAATTTACTGGTGTCATAAAAATCCACAACCAAAACACCCTCCCCATCCCAAGCAAATTTGTCTAAAAAGAGTATTTGCTTCGACGAGTAAGATCAAAGCACTGTTTAAAAGTTGGGTTTTGTCCAACTCAGTCAGTCTCTTTTGACACAATTCTGTTACAATTTAATGCAGTTAACTTCTTGAAAATTGAGGGGAAACTCATTAGATATACCGCACACACACACAGTATCTGCTTTCTGTTACTTTTTCCACAACTTTCAGCGCAAGATCATTACTAATGATGGACGACTTCTCCCTTTATTCCTCATTGTGGGCTTTTGTATGAGTAATTTTAAATACTCTCTAACCCATTTCCTTACCATTCCAGTTCTCAAAGTGTATTGGGGTGTTTTTCCGTCTCTTCAATTTACAAAAAGAATAACTGCGAGAGTATTTCGCAATCAGCAGGATTTTCAGTTGCCTGAGCCATTGTAAATACGCATTAATACACGCCAGCGTAAGCGAATGCTTTCGTAATGGTTGCTGTAGTTATGCAACATTAAATAAGGGCCCTAGTATACATGTTTGAAACGGAGACCACAAGACTTTTTTTTATCATATGCCCATCTCTGACCATCGGTCATAAGTCGACGGGCAGCACAATACGTGGAAAAACAATCTTTAAAGTCACAGTCAATAACACTGAAAACAAAACAGTAGAGTTGCAGTGACCATATTTCAAATTTCGAAACGGTACTTGCTTAAAAAATAAACCTTGTATATATGTGTGTGTGTTGGTAAGCCAAAATAAAGGAACACGCACACATTTTCACGAAATTTTCAAAAAACTACTGAACGAATTCAAGTGAAATAAGGTTTGAAAAACCTTAAAAGTATTACTAAAAGGGTAATAGTAAAAATTGACGGTTCTCGATCATGATTATGATCTATGCTCTTAAAAGTATGGTACTCTAATTTTAATGTCGCGTTATAATTAGAGTGGAGAGTTTATAATGGAATATAACCGCTACTGATGACAATGTGGATCTCACGGGGAATTCTTATGCTGTTTTAAGAGACGGTGAATGACAGTTGCTCTCCCAGAGCAGAGGTTCCCTAACTTTTTTTCTCATAGACCCTTGCCATATTTTTCGATTTAGTGTAGACCCTGCTTACCTAATATTGAATTTTCATAAATTTATCAAATTAAATGTGTTTTTGACTATTGATACAGAGCTACTTACTTTTAAAGATTTACATTTCTAACTCTATTGAAGTATAGTGTTTAAAACTTAAGAAACACATGCTAATTACATTAAAATTTAATTAATATTTTAAATAAGTGACCAACAAACAAATATTTATAATGGAAGGGATGAATCTGGTACTTCAATAACAAATTTTCAACATTTGGCATCCATCTTGTCAGATTTAACCTTAAATCTCCTCGATTATAATAGAATCCGGCCTCTTTTTTTTAATATTTTTTTTTATTTTGGAGGTTGGCAACCACGCTGAAATTTCTTCTCATTAGGAAAAGCAATTAAAAACTTTTTCACAATACTCTATAATTCAGGATAAATAACAGGTATGTCTTTTTGAAGCCAAAATTTCTGACATCCGTTTCAAAACTTTAAAATCTCCGAAACTACCTTTCCTAATCTTGCAATACAGCATCTTTTATTTCAATGTGACCATGTGAATTCATTGCCTGCTGTGGTGATTACCATAGTCAAAGCATTCTGAAACCTAGTTTTAAAATATGAATATAGGGCATTTAAACGTCGAACGTAGGTTAAAACGTCAGTTTCCTCGACCAATGTCTGTGGACAATTGAGAAACTAGGAAAAATCGTGACGTCCAATATTATAGTTCTTTAGCTTAATTATGACAAGAAACGCTGAAATGATTGTTCTTGTTTTAATAAAGTTTATGCTACCTTGTAACTGCACATTAACCTCATTAAGTTTAATAAATAAATCTGTTAAATGGGTAAAATCTGGTTTCCATTTGATTTAATTTTCTTTTAAAGTTATAGTCACGATCTGTTTTAATGAGAGTCACTATCGTAGACCCCTTTTTACACCTCATGTCCCCCCCCCAATTATTTTTTGCTAACGTGTATCCCTCGCAGGTCTTCATAGACCCCTGGGGGTTTATATAGACCCCTTTGGGAATCACTGCCCTAGAGTATCTTTGGCATGCTTTATGAGATTCGGGTTAATAGTTTTGGCGGGTCCCTCTGAATATCTTAAGTCTCGAAGTATTTGTCGATCAGACGTGAAAGATGAGAACCAACGGTATCTTCTTTAAGAAAATAACTGTGTGCCAGCTACATTTCTGAAACTCCTCCCACACGGCTCTAAAATATCGTCCTTTTACCTCAGAGAAATCAAATTACCTCTGTGCAAGCCATACAGCTCTGTACACCCGTCGAACATCAAGCGAAACCAGATCATAATACGATTATGTCCATAGTGATCCACCTTCATAATGTTGGAGGGATGCTATAAAATTCCTGGTTCTATCTGTATGTCAACATTTGAGAATAAGTGTTGTCGTGGCCCAGTCCTATCTTGGACTGGGTTCACATTGCGCGGCGCGTCTCTAGGTGTGGAAGGAAACATTATCACCAACGAAAGCCATAATTACAAATATTTATTAACAACACACAAATACAATTAACAAGTCACACTATAAGTAGAAACCCTGGAGTGATTATTCAATTCCCTAGATTAATCCTGATACACAACTATAACATTCAATTCTAACCTTTAAATCTAATATTCCCACTAAATAATCTCAACTATTAGAATTGACAAAGGAGACGAACGCTTACTAACTTCAGGTCGATACTACCTATAATCCCTTTGATTATTTCAATGATTAACAATATCAATTACTATCTAATACGTGCTAAGCTCGCTAGAGAGATCCGTAATTGATACTTACAACAAGTTTGGCAATTCCTTCTCCTACTTCTTTCTTACTAAATCTAGACTTTATATAGTCGAATTCATTAGCATATCACTATCTCGTGTTTTTCCCGAGGAGGCTGTGAAATAGAATAATTGCTGGCCCCAAAGTTACCCAAGAGGGTTAATGGAAGATTGACGCGGATTTACCCGTCACACCATAACGAAGCTTACAATTTCATCTGTACAATGAGTGAGTGTGAAGTAAAAAGCTTTATCTATTTACAATACACAAATAGCCGCGTGTGAACAGCGTAGCTTCCACAATATCCTTTAAGTCAACTAGTGGGCAGAACGTGATTTTCGAGATCTTCACAGAATGAATTACCAACTGATCATGTGTGAAGGGCTCCAGACGAATTGTATTCAAAACAAGTTTTCGAATATATTATGTGTGGCACCTAGTCTCTTACCACGATGAACTTCGTGGGGCTCGATCTGACACCGTCAGACAGGTGGCATTAGAAACAACAACAACATGTGTGTCACAGTTGGCTCGAGTGAAAAAGGACCCTTATTTCAGCTGAGATACGTTCAATTTATATTTAGAAGTAATTTGTCGCCCATCCGGTATAGTGGTTAGCGACACTGACTGCTGTGCCGTAGGGCCTGGGTTCGAATCCCGGAGAAGGCGTGGATGTTTGTAAATGTATAGTGCCTTCGCGGCAGGGGAGTAATCTAAATAGCCGTCGGGCCGCATGTCCTCTCGTGAGGTTGGTGGAAGGGAGGGAAGGTGGGAGGCCCCTGACCACTTCCAGGGTGTTTTCCCTCAAAATTGGAGTGGAACCGAGCCAAATCAGACTGTCACCTACATGGTGCTCAAAGCTACGGCTAACGTACAATCTAGCCCGATGCCATGATGTATTTCGTGGGCCTCGATCTGACTACGTCAAACAGGTGGCATTAGTAACAACAACAGTAATTTGCAAATTAGATGAGGTTTTCATGCAATAAAAACTTCCATATCTTAAATTTGTTTTCACACAAGTTAGGAGTTACTTTTTTCTTTCACTTATTAAAATAAAAGTAAAGCCATATTTAGTTCATATGCTAAATCATGTGGATGTTTGACTATTATAAACCTGGTGGGATTTTCCATTAAATAATCAAGTGAGGTTCTCTCCTGTAGATAAATCTGGAAAAAAAGAAACATAAACTGAAAATCTGATAACTGAATGGATACCACAAATTAAAAGTTATTAAATATAATTTAATGGCAACAAATGTCTTGATTCAAAACGGTGTGGATTCTAACTGTAATCACAATCAAAAAGACGCTTATGAAATCTTAAAAAAGGTCATCAAATAGATTTGCAACCTCTTGAATGCAAAATCTATAACTACAATATTAAGTAAACTCATTTGAAAGCATCCCTATCTTACAAGGTGTGACAATTAAATACCCGGACTGCGGAGTTCCTAGCCTTTAGACTTGGTGTGAAGGAGTGGGAATGGATTATAGTTGACCTTGATCTTTCCTGTGCTGATGGCACGTTATTTCATCACTCTATCTAGTTCGGTTTGTTTTTTATCCTTATTTTAGAAAGACGTTGTTGTGGCGAAGTGCCACGATCATGATAAACGTAAAAATCAAGCTGTGCATAAAATTGAAATTCCTCTTGAAATTAAAAAAAAATCCAGCTGAGTGTTTTAAATTGCTAAATTACGGTTTGGAGATAATGGCATGTCACATAGTCAAATTTTTCAAACACAAATGATTTTCGAAAGATCGGGAGGTTGCTGATGATGATGATGAACGCATGTCAATCGCTCTTGAAGAATTGTCTTGCTCTTTAAGACCGATAGCATAAAATCCTCGAGCCCCGATCTACGCAACAATATGTTACATGTATTATAAAATCTCTATCATAGCTAGACATGTAACCAAAAAGAAAATTAGGCTAAAATTAAATAATCTTTTGATAAAAACTCATTGTTTCTATAAAACTAAAAATACGTTTTATTAAAATAGTCTAAAAAGGCTGTACAACCTTAAATTTTCTTTATTTTCATTAACATGGTGAGTGTTTAGAAAGTGTTTTTTATTTCAGAGAGAATTTTGTTTTCTTTTAACATAAAGTTACATTTTTTGCAATAAAAACTCAAGCATTTTAACAATAAATTGTTTTTTTTTGTTATTGTTTACTCTTGTCAAGAATACGATCATTATTTTCGACATTTATGATAATATCCATTTAATTAATTCCTGTTTAATATCTTCTGTAAAACTGGTTTTTTATTTAAGAAATATATTTAAATTTCAAAAAAATTATTAGCACATTTTTATAACACTTTTTTTTTTTATTCTTCACTTATTTAGATGAAAATAAATTCTCAAATAACCGACTTCAATTATAAACCTTTAGTGACAGCCTCTTCAGAAAGTACAATGTTTCGTCTTATTTTAATACTTCCATCCCTTTTTCAAAAAAAATGTATCAAGAATTTTGGAAAACAACACATTTTAATAATATTTTTCCTTACCTTATTTCTTTGTTATTAAAATAATTGTTACAAATATTTAATCCCCTTATAATTAAAACAAACCCTTTGATGACAACTGCCTAAGCATCATCTCCATCCTCTTCTTTCCCCTTTCTCCATCCTCTTTTTTGACCACTTAGTCCTCATTCCGAACATGGCGATAACTAATGATTCATCTTCATACATACCTCATGACGTTTCCTTCCTATCTTCAGACGATGCAGGGCATCACGTCTCTCCCAATATCGTCTGCTATGCATCACCCTTCACCCCTGAGGAATCCAGAGTCAGCCATATTGGAACTTTCTCTCTCTCTCTCACACCCTCTCTTCATCCTAGTATTTTCTCCTTTTGCTCCCCATCCTCCCAAAATGATGCTCTTTGGATTCCGGAGGCAGTTGCCTCGCTTCAACGATTTTTGTTTGTTGCTCAACGCACTGCTGAGAAAGCAACGGACCAAAGAGTTTTAGATTGCGTTTCAACATAGAACACTACGGAATAATAAAAAAAACTTAATTCTCTCTCGCTCTTTTTTTTCTATAGAATAATTTTGTTTTGCTCCAGTCTGTGATTTGTTTGTTTAAAATCACTCCTAACTCACTTGAATGGTTGTGAGAGTCTAAATGTTGTGTTTGTTGTTCTTGGTTTTTGTGTGTGTGTTGTTTGATGTCTGGTTTAAGTTAAGCGCCCATCCGTGAAGGTTGAAATCTCAGTTAGAACAAATCGGTTTTGAAAGGCAGCATTTGAAAATTGGAAGTTTAAAAAATCACTAGTTTGAGCTGTTAAAAAGTTTATGATTCAAGTTGTGCTAAAAGAGATATCTTTTAAAGTTTGTAAGACAAGTTAATTGATAAAAAAAATATGACTTATTTAACAAAATTAGCAAAAAATATCCACGAGTAAAAAATTCAAAACAACAACCTAATATTAAATATTTTTTAAAATACCTTGAAGAGAGTCAATTAAATTTCATTTTTTATTCTCAATTACATTATTCTTTACAAATATAGGCTCTTGATTCTTTAATATGATAAATATACGTTTAATGAAGAAATTAGTTTTATATTTTAAAATAAATAATTATAATTCCAACTAAAAAATAATTTATTTTCCTTAAGGAAAATATCTGATAATATTTGATTTCCCAGGATTGGAATATATTAAACTTGATAGTGACAAATAAAATTGATAAAAAGAATTATTTAGTACATTTAAAGAGTATCTTATTGTTTTTATTATGGTACTTATTTTTTTTAAATAACTTTTACTAATTCTAAATAATAATATTTAAGGAATAATTCATCCACTAATTCTACTACATTAATCTAGTTAAAAAAATATTACAGAAATTTTTCATTGGTAAAATATTGTTACGTACCATTCGGATAAAAGAAAAATTAAATTATAAAATATTTCTTAAAATTCAAACTAATTTTAATTAGTTATTTCTGTTCTTATGATATCTTATTACAGTCTAAAAACATTATGCGTATCGGAATCCTCATTTTGAATAGATTTATTATTTAAATGCTAATGGGTGTATTACGCAATGGAAACAGATTTTTTTAATAATTTATGTGTATCAGAATATGTATCATTTTTAATTATAATTATTACATAAATGCTACAAAGTGTGTATTACGGAAACGGATTTTTTTAATTATATTTAGAAAATACTTTAAAGTAATATTTTTTTGCTTTCAAACTTGATCATTTATTAATTGATGAAGTAGAAAATCATAACATACTATATAACTATCCATTCGGAAAAAATTTGAAGGCAAAAAATTTCTGGGTGCGTTGGTAATGCCTTCATCTCTTTTGCCTGACGTTGACATGTGTCATCACTTTTCATTTAGGATCTATTCTTTTTGCCAAAGCTAATTTTGATATTGGTTAGAAGGACTTTTATAAAAATTATTTTAAGAAATATATACTCTAATACTATTTTTAATATTAATAATTATTATTTTTATCTTATATACTATTAATATTTTTAAACATATTTCCTAAATTATATATACTTGTATAATTAAATCAGCTATTATTATTACTAAAATGTCTCATTTACACTTTATTACATTCTGAAATGTGAAAATTAAGTTGAAATAAAAAGTGAAACTTCTTAATATTTTATGAGATACTTTTTAAAAGATAGTGGTATCTTAGTACATCAAAATAATTGTATTTTCTATTATCGCAATTATTTATTACTTAAATCTTATATATTTTTCCCTGTACACACATAATGCATTCGTTTTCAGAGTTAAACTGGGAGTTTTTAATTATTTTTGAAACACTAGTTGAAATATATATCATATTTCAATTCATGTAATAAAACTTAAGTTTTATTACATTTGTGTATCGTAATTTTCCTGAATTGATTGTTCTGTATATTATTATTCGAATTGTATAAAATTAAGATTTTGCTTTTTTTTAATATAATAAATTTCCTTTTTAGAATATTTTGTATTATTCTACTGGTTTTAACGTTTATTAAAATAACTAATATTTAAGTTATCTTGATCGCAATAAAGTGATTTAAACATAATTATACTAATTTCCTCCGTACGTTATTTATATTGTGGAAAGCGTCTTATTTATTTTTTATCTGTTACCTTGCATCACATCTTCAGTTTATGCTCGAAAATTCGTGTTACTTAACAATATTAATGAATATGTTTCATTTGGCCTAAGATAACTTAAGTATTCGTTATTAAAAGTAGGATATAAACAGTTTTTATTTTAAAAATTACTAATAATTATCTCCTTCTAAGTAACCTGTTTAGTAGAATAAGACTCACAAACGGTTTTTTGAGTGTAGGAATTTGGGTCTCTACTTCCAAAGATATTCTCATGGAGATTAAATCATATGCTTGTTAAATAAAGAGAGTTCAAATTTCTGACATAGACAAAACATTAATATTGAGAGTGGAGTGCCTACTAAAGGGTCGACTTCGTCATTTGACAGTATGTGAAAAGTTCGAGGCATATTTCTATATTAAGCGCCCTTTGCTTCGAGTAGAAATAGGGGGCCGATACCGTTCAACAAGTAATTAAAAAACGCAAAAAATATGCAGTGCTATAATTTAAAAACTGTAGTTATTAAAGCTCTTAAGTTGAGATTTCAGTAAGATTGAACAAGAGGAGTTATCAAGAAAAATTACACATTTCATAAATGTAACTATAAATTATAATGATTCAACCAATACAAGATTACAAAATATAGAAAAGCAAACTCTATATATAGAAAGGTAGATAAAAACAAACTCTATATATAGAAAGGTAGATAAAAACAAAAATAATTGTTCAATGGAGACATTTTAGGTACTATACTATCATTTGTGAAAATCCAGAACGTTTTTTTAATAACAAAAATGAAAGCGCAATATTTTTCCTAAATTTCTTTCAAGAAGTTTTTTAAAAATGTAACATATTTTGTTTTTCATTATATTGTGATGTATAAAGTTACACTATAAAGAATTAAACAAAAGGAAAAAATAGCAAAATATCTGGTTGAAGGGGTGAAATTTTTAATTTTCTTAAGCAAAGCATGAGCTTTAACTTAATAATAGAAATAAAGAGTTTATCTCTTATTTTTTGAAAATTACAACAGTTACATTAAGTTTTCCTATCTTTTGTAGTTTTTAAAGTAATATGATTAGAAAGAGAAATAATATTTATCATTTGTGTATATTATATTTTGACTATCATAAATATAAAAAACTAGTAGTTTTCTTAAGTAAACACTAGAATTTGATTGAAAAGCGCTTTTAAGATAGAAAGATTATTAAAATATTTATTTTCCAACAAAAAATTTTAAGTTTTTTATTAAAATGAAAAATACTTTTTTTTAAGAATTAAAAAGTTGTATTGTTTTGTTTTTAGTAGAGGATGAAATTACATTTATCAGTAGTGCATATAATAAATAAAATATAATTAAAAAATATAATTCATAATATTCTGCCATTTATAAATTCTGGACTTTTATCATAATCTATCTTTAAATTCAGCATTCGAAACCATATTTTTCAAAAATATTAACTATAAATTTTAAAAAAGGTAAACTCTTTCTTTTTTTAAGTTATAAATGGTTCATTGCTAAACAAACTAATGCACCAATAATTTTCCTCCTTTTTTCCCTATCCCACCAATCACTGACTGGTATAAATATGTTCTCCTTCGGAGGATGGAGATGACGGACATTAGATCTCTTCCGATACCCAACATCCGTCTAGCAATGGCGGAAACGACACCACAGCATCACCTCATACTTCCTTTTCCTTCACACAGTATCATCGATCCATTTTTCCTACCTCTCCCGATCTCCATCCTTTAATCCAAACTCCCTCCCAGCATCCTCATCTCGGATCCTAATCCGATCACGTATGCGCATGCGTCGATTCTAACAAATCGATCTTTCTTCATAGAAACTGTAGCTTCTATTGGATGAGGAAGATAGAAAGAGAGAAATGTAGGTTGTTTTCATAGATAGCTTAGATGAAAGTTTGGGCTGGATATATTTTTTTTCTACATAGGTTTGGGACAGTTTGATTGAAAACAAATTGTCGAGAGTGTTTCATTGAAAGTTTTATAAAAAAAAAGAGCTGATAATAAACTTTACATTTTCTTATGGTTTTCTTATGATTATTTTCAAACGATTAGAGGAATAAAAAAATTTTAGATATTCATATGCATTATTTAGAAAAATAATTATGATTGGTGTTTTGATGAGAAAAGTCTACCTTTAAAAGAAATTAATTGATATTTTGAAAATGGTAAATATAAATCATGCTTCAAAATTCTGGTGCGTTAGTTTCTTAGTTTTACTCTTATATTCCTATAAATATTTATTAATTTTTCCAAATCGATTAATAATTCTTAAAATCATTCCAATAATGCTTAGAATAGCTAAACAATTGGCAAAAAAATCAGTCCCTAAGTATATATACATGCAAAATATAATTTTACTTAATTAGATCATTGCTATTAGTTTAAAATCTAATTAAATTACGGGGATTTTGCACAATTGATTGCATTTATGTAGTTATATAACAATTATGTGCATCATTTCCCCGTGAAACTACTTACATCTACTGAAAAATTTATCTATCTTAAATTGAGTAATTTTAATTTCATTATTTCATCACACTTTTACTTGCTTTATTCTTACCACAAACTTTTCCATTATAAAAGTTAAGTCTATAAAGTATTTCGTTGGTCTGATTTATAATGAAATATTAAGTAAAATGTTTGTATGTACACACACGATTCGTAGTTAGATAGTATTAATGGTAATAACAAATCTGCCAGCTAAGAACGAAAAAAACACTAAAAGGTGTAGCCTTTACAAAATTTTTTAGTCCATATAACTTGAAAAGTGTATATTCAGGGATGAGTTGGAGAATTAAAAAACATTTATTGATATCTATATGACTGATTGTTTGTGTTTGATAGGTGTATTATATGTTATTTTCCTCTTATTTACGTTTAGTATATTGCTGATTACATTAAAGGCTATGTTTATAATCGCTAATTTTCAAGTATCTAATTCTATGATTTCTTTTCCGTAGGTTTTGTTCATTGGGATAAGTAATTTACTTTACATACTTCTGGAAAATATATTGTTTTAGATTTAGTTAAAATTAATTGTTCAGTTTAATATTTTTTGAAATATTTTATTTTGTTTTTAGTAGTGTTTTTTCTTCTAAATTTCGTTTATATACACATAGGCAAATAAGGGGGAAGCGATGTTTGAGTTTGCTGTCTTAGGCAAAGCTTAAGAATTGAGATATATTGCTGTGGCTGTATTACCTTGTTATCCTCCTTTGATGTCTTACTTTTGTTTGATTATTTAATTATTATTATTATTATACAAACTAATTCTATTTTTTTTGTAATTTTTATTTAACATATATTTAAAAATAAATATCATTCTACTTTTATTTATCTTTGATATAATACTTGTTCATTCAAAATTCTAAGAGAAACAATGTCTCAGTATTAAAGTTCTCCCGTTTCCAAAATCACTTCACACAATTTCATAATCCGACGGTTTTGTGTCATTTTTTTTAAGTTTTACATTTAATTCCAAGTATACAGAAATGTATTTAATCCAAATGTGGATTTTAAATTTTGAATTAATAGCGAAGATTATACCTTTTGATGCTTAATATGGATAAAAATTAAAATAAAATTCTTACAGTGGTCAGCAACTGTTCTCCTAATACACTCCATGCCACACACTTAGCACTAATTTTCTTATTGTAAGCCTATCTTCCTTCTCTCCTTCACTTTTTTGCCTTAAAACATTATAAAAATAAAAATATCTTACCAATAGCATTTCATATCAATTGATTATAACATGAATTTTCGTATGAGATATTGTTTTTTTTTTTCTTTTGCTCTTTGATTTTCAAAAAAAATCCAGTTTCCACCCCCCACCCCTGTTTTTTAAAGATATATCCCCCCCCCCAGTACAAAATTCTACTGAAATTTATTTATTATGAAAAAATAAACAAATGTACTTGATTTTGTATGTTTTTACTTATTTTCAAAATTCAAAAAATCAGTTATAAAACCTTCTTTTATGAATCCTGACTGTATAATATCCCAGAGTTCACGCAATTCTATTCTCATATCATTCTATACATATTATTTTCTGACATTCGTTGGTAGCTTAATATATTTTTTACTATACACATATCACATTTGTATATGTATAACTAAAACTAAGCTCTCAGTGGCGCAATAGCCCATGAAAGCCAAGATCTACTGTGCCCAACTCAGTATTTGTGACCTTGGGTGCTGAGGGTCATGAGCAGATGTTCCGATCAGGTGATCAGTCTGACGCGCAACTCCCAGTGTTTAGTTCCAAAGCAATCAGGATACACATTTATGGACCCACTGAAGGGATGAAAGGCTTAGTCGACCTTTCCAAGTTCGGGATTATATGTATAATAGCAATTTTTAGCTTGAGTAAGCTATATTTACTTGAGTACTATATTTGTTCTTAATTATTTCAGTTATGAATGTTATAATCCTGTTCGAAATTTAAAAATTCTTGAGTGTCCAGTTAAGGACTTTGCCACTTGACCACAGTCCAAACTAGCAAATACAGTCACCAATAAACATGCAGCTCTTCCACGGCTTTACTTTTTAAAGGAAAAACAAGATAAAAAATAGTGTTAGAGTAATCTTCATCTCAAAAACTGTGTTAATTTTAAAAAGCAAATGTGTGCGAAAACTCAAAATCGAAATAAATTTAATTATTCATGTTTCAGCTTATTTCCACTATTTCCCTCTTTTTTTCTAATATTTTCTTTTTTAATGAAATTCACTTTTATTGAAGTACACCAAGTGAGAAATATTTCACAGTGAAGTTGTTTCTCAGAGAAAAAAGTCTTTGCCTGCTCCCGAAGAAAATCGTTAAATGTCACGTTCGAATAACTTTTTCACTTCCCTTTTTATATTTCACTTCTCTTCTTATTTCGCAATTCATCAGAAAAGGCCTGTTTCTATTCAGTTATCAAAGACGTTCGAAGTTTTTTATCTAAGAACAAAGCGTAAAAGTTTAATTTCGAAGTTTTATCAAATATAATAGTAATAAATAAAAACAGAAAGAGAAAGAATTGAAAAGTAGTAAAACGAATGCTAGAAATATCCAAAATTAAAATTTCGGATATTTCTAGCATTTAATAATTTCTAATTTTAAAAAATTGAAGAATTAGAAGCTCTTTTCTCATATTTAAAATTCTTACTATCAAACTAGAATACGATACATATTTTAATTTTAACAGTTTTGCCTATACTTATGTGTTTTTCCTAAAAAAAAATATCTATCTTAGTTTACAGAAGATATTTCTGGGAGAAATTTCCCACAAATTTTGCACATCCTCATTCCACAGTGACAATCCACAGTGACACATATGACAATCAAACGCGGGTTTTCTCGTTAATTTAAGAATTATGAAAAATTACAAAATAAGGCTAAGTTTGGTTTTTTAACTAATTTAATACACTTATAAAATTACAATAAACATATTTACATAAAATTTATAGTTCGAATATGAATTATTTCACACTTCTATAAACATATTTACATAAAATTTATAGTTCGAATATGAATTATTTCACACTTCTATTATATGTTAAGATTAATTTTTCTTTCCTTTTTATAGTTAAAATACTGCCTTCTTTCGTATTGTTTGTTTACATGTTAAATTTTATGCTTAAATATTTAATACAATTCTTGTATTGTTATTGGATACATTTTTCTTATAAAACATATTAATTTTCATTAAATCTAATGTTCCGACTGTCTGGTAGTTAACATATAATTAAGTTTTTAAAATTGACTCGAAAATAAGTTTGCCTTTAACTGTTATTTCAGTTTCAAACTCCTAAAGTAAAAAAGTTTGCAATAGTTAGAAGGAAGAGGTTTTAATAGCATCTTAACAGTTTAACAAATTCTCTTCAGTGGTAAATATTTTAAAGATTCCTTTCAAACATCTTCTCAGTGTGGATAGATCAAAAAGGAGGATTACCCATTGAAGAATCTTCCATTTGATACGATACAATCAATCTTACAATGCATGATGGATTCTTTCTGTCCAGGGGTTGAACACCCCTAATCTTCTTGGGGTAAATCAAATCTTCTAAGTGAGCCCACTGAACATAAAAATCAAAAGGAGTCGGGTTGAAACCACTCGACCTTCTTTCGATGGAGGATCTATTCAGTGTCAAAGCATCAGCGTTGTCTTACACATCAGAGAGAACTAGTATTTTAAGGTATCCGGCTGGTTGCGACAACTTTTTTTTAAAAAAAAGAGGAGATATAGTGATTTTTTTTTGTTGTTGTTATTTTTAGATTTGTTTAGTGCATTTTAAGAAAAATGTGCTAAAATTAAGGAGAGAAAAAGAAATTATTATTACTAAAATGGGAAAAAATAGGTAAAAATTGACACAAAAACGCATAAACGTGGCCCATTCTGCACCAAAGGTTTATGAGCAAATTTTCAATTTTTTTTCAATCTAATGTGTTGCTATAGTATTCAATTGTGAAATGACCTTGAGGATAAGAGATATTTTCTTTTTTACAAAAACTAGAGCACTTTATCTAGGTTACTATATGAAAATGCTTAAAAAGACAGTGATTATATTAACATAAGGGACTGTAAATTTTGTAATAAAACAGTGATTGATAAATTTGAAGGTTAAAACAATTCTACTATTACACAGAACTTACAGAAAAAATTTCAGTTAATTATGTTCAAAAAATTTTTAGCAATCGTTGACCCCGTTTCAAAAAATCACCTTTCGAGTAAAACGCGTTTTAAAGTATGACATCTTGCTTAAAGTAATGGCATCTGCTTTTACTAAAACACTTGTAGTTTTTGTTCTATTAAACGGAAAATGATAAACTTGGTATTTTAATAAAGCTAATAAGACGGCCCATAAAATAAAATCATAAACAAATTGTTAATTTTTGGCAAAGTTCACAGTTTTAGGGTAGTCGGATACCTTAAAGCATTGTCTTCTGTATTGTTGTTACATAAACCAGCCCAACTTCTCAATCTGATTTTCACGTGTAAATGTAATGTAATTTGAAAGTGTCGCCTTTTTTTTATCATTTTTTGTGTTGTTTTAAATTTTTAGAATCATAAGAAAAAATTCGTGTTTTGTATCTGAAGACCCATCACAAAGTTTTTCATCCCTCCCTCTTTTTATAAGATTTGAACTTTGACCCAAAATCCTACTACAAATTGCATACGTTATGTGTTTAACAATTTAATATCAATATTAACTTGTCCTTAACTATTTAACTAAATTCAATTCTTGTATATTTTCCCCTGTATCTTAATTACGAACTTAATGGAAAAAAATAACTAAATAGCTTACGTAAGCAATTTCCCAGAAAAACCTGGTTTCCAATTATTTTCCTAAAACTACTTACATGGTATATAAAATAACGACTATTTCCCCTCACTTTGTTACGGGTTCTTCTACTAATCCTCTTGGGAAAAATATTCTTTAACTGTGACTTTAGTTTAAAAACCACTTTCTGTAGAGATGACTTTATTTCGTGCAAATATAACTACTATTTAAGTATTTATTGTTGAGTAAGTGAGTTAATGGTTAAGCATTGATCGTTAAGCGTGAAATCCAAGCATTAGTAAAGGTAAACGGCGACTGAGTGATCATGCGTTTTCATATTAGAAGTAGACGTAGAATACACCACGAATTGGTGAAGTAATCAACTTTGGAGCTAACCAAGCTATAGGACTTCAAGAAGGAACATAAAAAAGAGCTTCGAATCCAGATAAGTACTTTCGATAATCTAGTTATTCGATAAGGGGTTAGGATTTCATATTGCTCCCAGAGTTAAGATACAAAATTGCATATTTCGTAAAGTGCTAAAGATTGAATAAAAGTATCTATTTTTATGATCATTTCTTTGATTAGAAATGTAATAACTAAAAACTCAGTTTAAGTAAGTTTTTGATAAATAGCACAAAATATTTTAAAATCACTTAAAAGAGAATTTTCTTCGGAAATGAATTGTATTTCTAAGTGTTCAATACGTTTAAAAAACATTTCAAAAAAAAGTATTTCTATATTTTCTTACTTTGTTACATAATTATACCATACCCCTTCATGAACAAATGAAAATGAAAAAAAATGGATTAATTGATGATGTCATGGTGTTTTTTGGAATGATACTAATTGAATACTTAAATCTGAAAAACTTTTAAATTTAGTTGTCTCCAAAAAGAATTAAAGGACGATTTGGGGAAAAAATAAAATTAAAAATTTTTTGTCACAGAAATATTTTTAAAAAATAAATGAGTCAATTATACAGTTTATGCATATGTAAACAGTTACACCTATTCTCCGATTAAATGTTAAACGTGGACGCTTTTCTCTTAAATTATAAATAAAAAATGTAAATTTATATTTTAAAGCGAGAACAAAATTTTTAATTTTATGTTATAGAATTAGTTTTAGTCTTAAATAAAACAAGCATTCTATTGGTCAATATGAATGTTGTTGATAAGCATTGATTGAGATAGAAATGATAAATTATAAGTTTAAAAAGTCCTCAAAATATAAAACTAATTTATAATTATAATCTCGGAACTACCCATGAAAAAATTTTATTTCAATCTAATATTTGCAGTTATTATGACTCTTAAACTTCCAACTATTTTTGATTATTTGGCTATATTTGTTATTTTCTTAACACATGAAAAGAAGTTATTAAATGTTGTATGGAAGGAATTTTGAGGAAATCGACGCAATTTTATACAAGCTCACTAGGTAGGAAATCGGATGGCATCCCCTGCCTTCATCATCCGCATCAGTTGCCGAACATCAGTGTTCTGCCTGATCTTTGTTAAATTTTTGCCAATAGCACCTGTAAGACATTTAGCGCCATCTAGTAAACGCTGTAGAAACTATAATCGAAAAATACTGGATTTCCGGAACAAAATACGCTGATTACTTTTCACAATTTTTTTTTTTTTTTTTTTAATCTCATTCCTGTGGTTAAAAGTTGCACATATGATTTGAATCGGATATCTTTTTGGTTATTTCATTTTGTTTGCAAGCAGTGCTATATAAACATAAAAATTTTGAACGTTTTCGATAAAAAGTAGGTGATGTAGAAAAATAAAATAATTTATAAAATTTTACTAAAAAGTATGAAAGTCTAAAAAGTAGTCAAATTATTTCCTTATGTAGCTCAAAACAAAAATTTTATTTTTAGAAAAGTCAATTATTTATATATTTATTTAACATGTAATGGCTCAATATAAAAAATTAATATACAGTTGCGAATTTCGCGATTTAACGGATTTTCTCTTTCCCCGATTAAAATGAAAGTAAAACCCTCTTTTTAGCGAATAATAAACACCGAATTTATGAATTATTTAAATAGTTGAAAAAAATTGTATTAGTTTGTATTAGCAAAAATTATATTTTTTTCAAATGACCTTTTTTTTTTGTCCGGAACAGAAAAATACTTTTCTTGACTGTAGCAAATTTTCTCGGGAAAAGATGCAGACCATTTTTAAATTTAACAGATCAGTCATGAGAGTAACCTGTCATGTGAGTTTTGAATAAGACAGGAAATTTATTTTTCGGAGTCAATGAATAGCGATCCCAATGCAAAAATTGATAATGAAAATTCTTTCAAAACTTTTATGTTTTCCAATGCTTTACATTATTTGGAAACCATGAAAACATACCTTATGCAGCAGAATTTAAATGATGTAGTATTTTCTTCTCCTCAATAAAGTCAAAAAACAACTGTTTCGAGTCGGGAATCAAAAAGAATGTCAAACATCTATTAGTCAGTATTTTAAAATTTCCAATTCACTGGGGTCTAGTATTTCACTTATAATATTTTTGGCTGATGAATAAATAGTATGTGATTTCTAACTATGAATATAGAATTTCTAAAAGATGAATAAAAAAAATTTATATTTTGTTTGGACCCCTACATAATGAATAACCCCGAATTAACGAACAAAATGCTCGGTCCCGAAGAATTCGTTAAATCGGAGTCCGACTGTATTTGTTAATAAAAATTTGGTAATTATGTTATAATTTCTTACAACTATTCAAAAATTCTGTAAATTATAATTTATTTTTAAAAAAATTATTATTCTACAAGAATTTGAAGAAAGAAAAAGTCATCCTCGTAGGTGAAAGAGGGGTAGTGAGTTCATTTACTCTTAGAATCATTTTATAATTTTTTGCAGGTATTTAAAGACGAATAACGTAAACTTTTCATATAAATTATAAAGAGCAGCAAGTATTCTGTTTTTTATTATTATTTAAATTCTTTAAAAACTAGTTGTATTAAAGCCATTTCAACGACCTCTTTTGTTTATAGAGATATAGCTGTTAAGGCAAATAAATAAGGCATGAAGCACACTGATAAACATGGGAAATGCTTTTTATTAAGGTAACTGAAATTTTAGAGCCATGAAAAAAAAGACAATTTTGCATTAAATATTCAAAAAAGAGACTTTCTTTCAAATAAATATTTATTTAGTACAAAACTCTTTAATATTTTTACATCGTAATTTTTTCCATTAAAAATCAATCTTATCAAAATACTTCCTTTCGTGATACATAAGAAATTATCTTAATAACCAACCGAATTTGAGAGAAGTCCTAAAATTTTTTTCATGTAAAAATCTTTTCAATAGTCATGTACAATCGTTTAGTATTGAATTTTAGTTTTAAAATTTAATATATACCGCATTCAAATTAAAGATCGCCTTTACAAAAGGCAGTCTTTCGTATTGACAGGCACTAACTTTAATGAATTAAACGCTTACATTAAAGACTTTTTTTATGATTTAAATAAATAAATATACTTAAAAAATTAAAATTATATATTTTCCTCTGAGTACTGTGAGAATAAACAAATGTAGATTATCTCGCATTATTTCTCTTAATGTTATTTAGTAAAAATTTTTGTCAAATTTTTGATTAATTGCATTATTTTTTTTAAAAAAGTAGTAAATATTTAGCTAAATATAAACAATCAAAATTTTCAATTTAAGAAGAATTAACCCAAGTTGTAATTGTGCATTTCATTTAAATTCAAGACACATCATAAGGACGAAAACACTTGTTTATACATTTGAAAGTTTTATATATCCAACTTTTTCAAGTTACTTTGAGGCATTAGCTGAGATTAGATAAGTAGCATAATCATATTCAGTAAAACATATACCTAAACACAATCTTTATCTTTCCTACTTTTTATTAAAAATTAAAAGTTAGATTCTGTAAAGTATTTTTATTTTTTGTGAGGAACAGCTTTAATTAAAATATTTTTAAAAAACTCCAGCTGTCTGCGTGAACAATTACTCAAGGCTAAAACACTGTGACAGCCGAAACAAGAAAAACTTTGCTTCCACTAGTTTATCCTATATAAACCTACCTCATCATTCATGATTCTTTCATTTATTTTTTAAGTCTCTCTAATATTATAAACTCCAACTGTTTCAGACATGCCAAGTAACCTAACTATGTCTTGGCACCCTTCCTAGACATGTCTGTTAGTAGCGGCATTGAAACACGAGAGACTTTTATTTAGAAGCTAGAATTTCAACACTTGATATTCGAGCAACATGTTGGTATAAAAAATTATTTGCGTATCCCCTAGACCGACCCTTTCATACCTCAAAACTCAATTCAAAACTTAAATGGTTAAAGGTATGTCATATGAAGAACAAAATATATGATTTAGATAATAATTTATTGGATCCTAAATTTTAGAGTAACAAAATTTATTGAGAATTCTTTAAATTACAACAATAGCCTTCACCACCATCCTTCTTTTAGAATTAGCATTTTTCTTATTTTAAGCTTGAGTTTCTCTTTCACCAATGAAAATTCATTCCTTTATAGTATTTTGTTTCTATAATCAATTCATGATTGCGTTTGATTTTTTTTCTTTTTTTTTCCCCTTTCATTTTATATTCGATTCTTTCATATACTGTTATGAAAACTATTTTTCTTCCAAATTAAACCTGTTTTCAGAGAAAAATTGCATTTTTTAATCTGTGCATTACTTATGAAAAGCGAGTTTTTAAAACCAATTTTTTTTTATTTTAATGACGATTATTTCCAAACGTTCTCTAAATTTTTTTTTTTTTTGGAAGCAGCAGCTAACAGAGATAGGTATGATGGCAAAGTTTCGAAATTTTGCAGGAAGAATTTTCAAAAATAAATTTGCACTTGATAGTGTACCACATCACTCCAACGAATCAAGCTTATATTCGATTCTTTCATATATTGTTATGAAAACTATTTTTCTTCCAAATTAAACCTGTTTTTAGAGAAAAATTTCATTTTTTAATTTGTGCATTACATATGAAAATCGATTTTTCAAAACCAATTTTTTTTTATTTTAATGTCGATTATTTTTAAATGATCTCTAAATTTTTTTTGGAAGCAGCAGCAAACAGAGATAGGCATGAGGGCAAAATTTCGAGATTTTACAGGAAGTTTTCAAAAATAAATTTGCACTCGTTAGTGTACCCCATCAATCCAATGAATCAAGCTTTGCAATATATTGCATTTTTACGTAGACTTTAATCTCGATCCTAACCGACCTCCTTCCTCTTTCTCCTAAAATTTAAACTTGCCTATGGGTAAAAAGTAGACCTTAATACACACCTGGTCTTTACCCCTTAGAAGACCCAAAAACCTTACAGATTCCTCGTTTAAAAAGTCCTCTTGTTAGATATTCGAATTTTTATTAGAGTCACTGGCATAACGAGTTCTGAGTGGGCCCTGTATCAGAATTCCTTGGGCGCTCTTTTTTTTAAAGCCCTTTGACGTTTTCCGACTTTTTGCTTACACATGTTAGGGCCCTTGTAGCTATAGGCCCGTATCTTTAATACGGCTGATTTTACGGTAGCTACATCCCTGATTAGGGTACTACTTTGCTGTATATCTACTATAACTGGTAATTGTCGTAAGTCAGTTTTTTTAATATAAAAAAAATATGACATTCAAAACAACAGACACAATACTAATAGGGCACCTTGAGGAAATTCATTTCAGATTAAATTAAAACCACGCACGCTAAATTAAAGGACATTACTAAAAATGGATCCCAGAAATGTTTCGATGACCTTTACAAGCCATGACAAAAGTGTGTTGTTACTCAAGGGTCTTACTTTGAAGGAGGATGTGTTTCAGCAGTTTAATTGGTAATATTTTTAAGCTATATTGACTCGGTCCGGAAAATTTTGAATCTACTACGTGTTGCACAAGAGGTGAAGGCTTTCAAAACATATTTAGATGATCTAATATTTTTGAAAAAGCCTTTGCATTTTTGTTTAGTTATTTAAATTTGTTGATTTTTCCCCATGAATATGATTAGTTGAATAATATTTCACCATCAGTTTGTTATGGAATGTTTGGTTCCATAACGTTAAAGTATAGAAATTTGCGCAAAGAATTCGAAGAACTATATTTCATTCCATTAGGCTTTGCTACGCTCACATCAAAACATTGCAACTAGTCTGATGCCAAAGTACGGACTGGTGCCAATCCGGTAAACTGAAGAATGTTACAAGGAAATGGCTTCCAGATTTACAATATAAATACACAGTATAAATATGAATAATAGTTTACATAAAATACAAATTCCTAATATTACAAATGCATAAATATAAAATTATAAAATTCATTTTAAAAATTAATTATTTTACAAATTATATCTTCTATAATTATATTAAATTTCTGTTTATTAACTCACTTGGCTTGAGCGGCCATTAGTTGGCAACGAGTTGAATAATATTTGTTTCAACAGATTTTAGATTGATAAATTGTTTGTTTTGATTTGAGTTAATGTCTCCATAAGTACAAAAGCGCTTTGTTAGCGAAGGATCTAGTACTTTGAAACTGGGTCAATTGACGAGCACGATTTCAAAGTTCTCCTTCTCCCAAGTATCCCACCACTTAAGGATTTTGAGGCTTAATTTGTTATTTGGTGGATCCAGAATTTGTACGTGCGCTGGGACCTAAACGTCGCAAGTTATAAATCTAAAAACCGTAATTACCAGGATACAATGGTTCTAGTTTAAATAAAATTACCTCAGTATGCAGTAAAGAAAATTATTCTTTTTGAACTATTTCAACGTTTGATTTATAATCACAGCTCTACAGCTGTAGTTTAATTTTCTAGAATGAGAAGTAAAAAAATCACGTTAGCTATACGATTTGAGAATAACATTTTAAGAGAAATATCCTGGAATACACAATTTTGTAACCGCAATGTTTTCTAGGAAGGCAGCCAATTAAAATGTATAATTATCCTCCACAGCAATTTTCTGTAACATTTTTCTTGACTCATAAAAAGGTTTTTCTTTTAAAATAAAACGTAACTTAACCAGCCATTTTTGAATTCGTGTATGTAATGTTAATTTTAAGGAGTTTTTATTTTAATTCTTTCTCAAAAATCTAGATAATTATATATGTTTGAATATGATAACATGCTACAGAAAGAACAAAAATGGCAGTTGCTATGTAACTATATTTTTCCCTCTGATTTTTTTTTTAATATGCGATTATTTTAAGTATTCACTTATGGACTTCCAGGTATTTCAACATTAAAAACATTTTCAAAATTCAGATTGAAAATTGAATTTAACATAAGCTTTCGTTATTTCTTACTCTTTCAGTTTTATTTTACTGAATTCGATAAAATATAATAATCTAGAATTGAGAATGTGTAAATGAAATTCAACTCCACAGAATTAACGTCACGTGCACAAATTTAAAATGGCTGGTTGATAAAAGGTTTGTTTATCAACGTCGCACTCTGAAGCTACACGAAAACTATTGGTAACGGACCTCCTACTTTTGACCGATGGTCAAGGAACAAAGACGACACCTTATCCAGGGACGCTTTAAGGCAGTGATTCCACAGGTGATCTATACAGACCCTCAGGGGTCTATGACAACATGCAGGGGGTCCATGTCAGCGAAAAAATAATTTGGGGGTCCATGAGGTGTAAATGGGGGTCTACGATACTGACTCTCATTATATCAGATCATGATTTTAATTTTAAAAGAAAATTTAATCAAATGGAAACCAGATTTATCTGTTTAACTGATTTATTTACTCAATTGTATGAAGTTAATTTGCTGTTACAAGACCATCATTTCGGCATTTCTTGCCAAAATCAAGTTAAGGAGTATAATATTGGACGTCCCAAATTTTTTCTTAGTTTCTCAATTTGTCACACACAATCTTCCAGGAAAAGGACGTTTTAATCTACATTCAACATTTAAATGCCCTTTATTCAGATTTTGAAACTAGGTTTGAGAAAATGATTTTACTATATATATATATATAATGGTAATACCACTGTAGGCAATCAATTAATACGGTCACATTGAAAGAAAAAACGAATTTCATATTACAAGAGGAACTGTTCGGAATAGGCACTAAGATCTTAAAGTAAAATTTAGAAACGGATATCAGCAATTTTAGAAGCAACAGATTCATCTCTCCCATTAAAATCATTTGTTTCTTGCTCAGCTACTTTATGTAACAATTATTTTAAGTAGTAATTAAATTTTAATTTAATTAATTAACTTGTATGTCTTAGGTTTTAAACATTATATTTCACTACAATTAGAAATTTAAATATTTTAATACCAGCTGTCCAAAAGACATTTAAGTTGATAAATTTGCAAAAATGCATTATTAGGTAAAGGCATTAATTGGTAGGGGTCTACCCAAAACCGAAAAACATGGCAAGTGGTCTATGAGACAAAAAAGTTTGGGAACCTCTGTCTTAAGGTATGGGCCAATTGGCCCCCTGACCCAGGACCTTGGTCACAATGGGAACCTCGTCTCGTTCTCGACTCGACCTTAATATGAACATGATTTGAATAATTTCAACGGTCAAATATTATTTCCCGTTGTATACACCTAAAAATTGGGAATTTCATACGATATGTCAACTGGCTGCATGTGATGACCGTCGTCCTGGTACAGTCCTAGGCCTACCACTATGCACTATCATCACTCATTCAGTCAAATGGCGGAAATCGATCGAGCCGGTTAGCACAATTGTATATCACGCACATTTATTTGTTTCGGGTTATTGTTTGTACGAGTATTTGACAACGTATGATATGCATTGTCTACTTTTAAGGGTCATAGGTCCCCCGAGTAGTGACCGGAGTATATATAGAATAGTCCTAACGTAAGTTCATGCGTGTCGTAAAAGGCGACTAAAATGATCAGAAGTTCAACCTCTCGGGGCTCTGGCAACCCTCAATTATGACAAGTGCGAAACATTTTAAGGGCATGAAGGTTCTGCCTGATGGATCCAGATCATACATGTGGAATGCAGGCACTGCCCAGGCAAGCAACTGGATCCCAAACATCTTTTTGGCTGTCCTTCCACTGTTGGTGCCTTTTTTAAAATAGAAAATGACTACAGCATGGACATCGTATCCTCGGATCGTGCCATGGATGTTGTCACGGTAGTGATTCACACCTTTGGCAATATTTGACTATATCTTTATTTTGTTATATACACCTTTGCACTCTGTCATACACGACAACAACAACAACAAGGGTCATAGGTGGAGTTTACATTTGTGTTAGGGCCCAGGGAATACTTTTGCGTAGGTGCCCTAGGCCTCAAGAAGTATATGGACGTCCCCGACCTTAGCTGGCACCCCACTCTCCAAATTTCTACACCACGCCAAATTGAAGATTTTGGGCCTCGAAATTTTCTAACGCGCATCAACTTCTTTGCATGGCTGGTCTTGAAAAACAACAGAACTCGAATTTATAATTTGACAGAAATAATGTCGGTTATAATTCGCGAACATGACTATTCGGCTTAAAATGGTTGGTAAATTATTTGAGATGAAATTCAAATTCAAAATTAATTGTTTGTTAATATCGCCCTTTGCAGGTACACGAGAGCTATTAGCTACATTTTTCGTAATTTTTAACCACTATCAAGTGACGAAAACGATCTGGCACCCTACTCTCTGACGAACTTTTGCGCCGTAACAACGTGCGGACTTTGAACTTTAAAAGGTATCCGAAAACGTTCGGGGTACTTTTTAACAAAATAGCATACTAAAACATTATAAATGCTCTTTTGGGACTCAATACCAATAAATATTACTATTTAACTATAAAAATTTAAAATAAATTACCTGAATTTTACAAAAATCACAATTATAAGTGAAATTTTTAGCAATATTTTTGAAAAACTTCAAAGCAGTTAGAGAAAAAAGTAATAAACATATTTTTTAAAAGTATTACTAAAACAAATTATATGCATTTATCTAGAAAATGTACTTTTTATTAAAATTTGAAAATTTTAGAGCTGATTGAGTAAACATTATAAGAAATGTTACATTTTTTATGAGACCATTATTTAAATAACAAGTCATAACTCAAAAAGTAATCATACAATAAGAAATATTTTAGTACATTCTCTAAAATAACGTAAATATCAGGTTCAAAAAGTTTTATAGAAATACATTCGTAATATTTTGAGTTAGACTCGCCATGATAGATGTTGAGCAATTTAAATGCCCACTTCTGGTAGATCGTAAACCCACTTCCGGTTTTTCTAACTTTATAAAATTGATTGTAACGTGGCCTCTAGGTAGCGTAGAAACAAAACAAAGTATGTTTCGTAAAGTCAAAAAAGATAGCTCTATTCAATAAAATAAAAAACAAAAATAATAGTCTTGACTGAATTTGGTCATTTTCAACGTGTTCGGATACCTTAGTGTTTATTCGTTCCTCTACACGGTAGATCTTAAATGGCACCAGCACTCGACAAAAACAACTCCGGCCAAGAATTTGCGACCATGGCTATTTAACAGTAGGCTAAAATAAATTCTTTAGTTTACATACGTCATTTAAAAACTAATTTTTAATGCAATATATTTAAGAACGATTTAGGCTTTTTTACACCGAAGTGAGATTTATTTTTAAAGTATTGCCATACAATTGAAGTATTCCCATTTCCTTTCTCTATTATTATCTTTCCTGCTTCGCAGAAATATTATTCGTGGTAATTATTTTCAAGTCTACTTCAAAGTAATATTAATAATTCACGCAAAACATGGCAACAGTTTTTCTTTCTTGATTGCAAATAACTGCTCCTACTGATAAATACTTCAAAACCTGGAAAAGAAAGCCATATGAGAAAATGTCAAGTATATTCAAATCTAAATATTTGGGAAGTCCAAACTAACTTAATTCTTGATTTTTCCCTTTAAATCTGAATTCATCATTAGCAAATATAATTATTCATTTTAATATTTTTTATTTAAAATTTAAAATTATAAAAACTTATAATTTGTATAAAAATGTTTCTTGTATAATATTACATGGCATACACACACACTAAATATTTTTGTAGTGTGTGTGTATGATAAAAAGTACAACTCTTTTTGGTACAGAGTAATCTTTCTGCATGGAATAGCATATTTCTTTATACTGTCTCTCCAAGTAAAGAAAAAAAAACTCCATTTTTCAGCAACTAAAAAGAAATTTAAAAATATATTATCAAGATGAAATATAATAATTACATTTAAATATTTACAAAAATCTGAAAATGATTCGAATAACTAAAAGTTAGTGAGGCGATTCTATCTTCAAATAAAACAGTTCTCGATAAAAGCGTAAAATCTAGATGAAAATGTGAACTATTTATTTTTCAACGCCCCGTAAATGGTAATTCCTACAGAAACAAAAATTTGTTTGGAATGCTTTCCATTTTAGGAGTATGGGACCTGAAGATATTGTTTTTATCCAACTGCGCAGGATCCATAAAAATCGTTCGAAGGTGATTGACAGGGGGCGTGTCCAAAAGGCTGAAAACATTCCTCGGATTGGTTAGAAGAAAAGACATAACCCTCCTTTTAACTACATTTTCCCAATGCGTGATAGGATAAATATACCTGAGCCTAAGTTTTGCTGCAAAATGAAACACTGTTTAGGAATCCTTTAAAAAAAGAAACAATGTAATAATATCTCTTTACAATGTTGTATTATATAACCCAGTGGTCTTGAAACTGTGTTCCAGGAAACCTTGGGGTTCCAGGAAGCATGCACACACAAAAAATCGAAAAGAAACGTATAAATGTGTAATGCAAAATGGATTTATGTCCTCTAAAATGTTTGCTTACCCTCAAGAATTTAAAGCTCATCCCAGCCATTAAGAAACTGAAAATTTTATTGATACATAATAACTCTATTTTGCAATACTTTTTGAACTTTTATTATGTAATAAAAGAATAGAAAACGTTTTATCTTTATTTATATATATTACTTACTAGAATGCGAATATTTTATTGTTTACTATCCCAGGTTCCACGAGATAACTTTATACTCATTAATACAATGTCTTACAAAACTAAATAATTTTCTAATGGAAAATGCACCTTTTTTATATTTATGGGGAAAAATTACACAATAAAGGGGAAAGGGAGAAACTTATCAGCATATCAACAGATTCATTGTTAAAAAACTAAATTTTTGCGAAAACAGCGTGCAAATTCAGGCAAAATACACAGTATTTCTCACACAGCTATGAACATTTTAATGTCATTCAGATTGATGTGCATAAGAGAAAAATATTTCTAAACGTGAATGGCTGCAAATACAAAGTCTAGAAACAAATGAAACTCAGAATATAATGCGATTGCAGTTATTCTCAAAAAACCTAGACTTCGTCAGTTAGTGTGAAAAAATGCAAGCACATATCCTTGTTACTAAACATAATGCATGGATAGGTGACACTTGGATCACAAATTAATATTATTAATGAGTTAATTACATTAAAAGTAGGTTAACAAATTTTAATAATAAATGCAATACTTTTTTTAATTGCCTGTACAGTGATCTATTGTAAATCTACTTTAAATATTATTTTAAGATATATATATTCTTCTATATAACTGTGTGTGTGGAGTAGGGTTCTACGAAAATACTTTCTAGTTCTAGGGGTTTTATGAAAACACCTTCTAGTTTTAAGGGCTCCGTGAGTTGAAAAAGTTTGAATACCACTGATATAGCCGATAATCAGTGCCGGTTTATCCGTTGGGCGCTTGGGGCAGGCGCACAGGGGCTCCTTGACCCGAAAGGGACTTAACCAGATTATTTTGTTATAAATTTCAATCCGCCATTGCCAAGGGGGCCCGTAGATCTTCTGCGCCCAGGGCCCAAAATAAACTTAAACCGTCACTGCCGATAGTAGTTATGCAGCTATTAAAACTTATCTACTATACTATCTATCTTCACTCTACTAAAGCTTTTTATCTGTTCAAAAATAAAACTTATACTTTTATTATTTTTTATAATTTTTAAATGCCTTTATTGAAAACATTTCTTTAAATACGAGGGCTATCCGGAAACTAACCGCCGTTTAAGCTGGCGCTGGAAGTATGGTTCGGAGCGCCCTCAGTCGAATGCGTGAGCAATCTCTCATTCAGTAAGCTTCCAGTCGGTGAATGTTAGTGTCGTAGGGTCAAGAGTTTGGTAGTTATAACGTGACAAAATGTGTACTGCCATAGAAAATCCGGCGAAATGTGAGGTGCGAGGAGTGATAAGACTTCTTTGGGCCAAAAAACTGTCAGCAGCGGATATCCATCGTAAATTGTGTGTCCCGTATACGGGCCAAACATTATGAGTGAAAGTGTAGTGCATCAATGGATACGCTTTTTCCAAGGATGAAAGAACAAACATCCATGAGGAATCACGGGGTGGAAGGCCGTCTGTAGTGAGTACTGATCTCATCAAAGAAATCGATGTAAAAATTCATTTGCTCCATAATTTCACAATCCCCCAACTTTCAGAACACTTTCCAAACATTTATCGGACAGTTTTGTATGAGACAGTTATGGGCACATTAGACTATTGAAAGTTCTGTGCTCGATGGGTACCGAAAATGCTCACGGCGATCTTCAAAACCAGTCGAATGAGCGCTGCCTTGGAATTTCTTTCCGTGTATAGGGAATTTCTTTCCACACGGATGGGGAGGACTTTTTGAACAGAATAGTGACTGGTGACAAAACTTGGGTAGCGCATGCCAATGCGGAGACAAAACAACAGTCTATGACATGGGGTCATACCGGTTCTCCAACCAGGTTGAGGAAAGCCCGTCAAACTTTGTCAGCGAGGAAGCTGATGGTTACCGTCTTTTGGGATGCTCAAGGAATCTTGCTTAACGAATTCGTGGCAAGCGGAAAAACAATAAACTTCGAAGTTTACTGTCGCACGTTGAAGAAACTGAAAAGAGCCATCCAGAACAAACGTTAATGAGCTCTGGAGTAGTGCTTGTGCACGATAAAGCGTACCCTCACACTGCTGTAAAAACACGAGAGGCTTTGCGCAAATTCAAATTCAAATTCCCTATAGCCCGGACATGGCTCCATTTGATTACCATCTGTTCACTGCAATGAAGAAGTGGCTTGGAGAACATCATTTCGCTGGCGATCAGGAACTTAAAAGTGCTGTGAAACATTGGTTTAAATTGCAAGCGACCGCTTTTTAAACAGAAGGAATTGGTAAATTGATAAAACAGTACGACAAATGCTAGAATAATGGAGGAGACTATGTTGAAAAATAGAGGAGATTTGTACCTTTGATATGTAAATACATTTTTTCCTCTCTTTCCAGGTTTGTTTTTTACAACGATTCGGAGGTTACTTTCCGAATTGCCCTCGTACAAAAACGAGTAAAATCTAAAGTCTAACATAATCTACCGGGTTTTTTTATTTTTTTATTTATAATTAATAATTACCTGAGTGGAGGAACGATCCTAGTGTGTCAGCCCCGCCCATGTGTAAAGACCTAATGCACCGCCACACTAGAGAATTTTCATATTTTGACTAATAATTATCGTTGACGTTATATACTCATCTACCTGTACATTAATAATATTATGTGAATATTTAAGTGTTTTTCAAACAGGTTTTGTGATGAAAATCATTTAACCAAGAGAAGGTGCAAGGTTTTTTTTATCAAATAAAACAAGAAAATATCCTTTAATTGAGGTGTAACACTTACACAAAAAATGAAAACGGGCATTGTTTAGCGTTGTAAAACCATAGACGCAAAAATCTCACTTTTTTGTTTTTCTAAATTGCAAGGCTATTATTAAATTTAAACTTTTAATCCCCCCCCCAATGCATAATGAATTTAAACACTCCTACGTCTTGATTAATATTAACCATATAATAAATTTTTTCGCAAAAATCATTTTAGAGACGCCTTTGTTGAGTATCAATCCACGGTGCGCCACCAGTGCTGCTGATAAGCACAATAACTTTTTCTATAGCAGTATTATCGACTGCGCAACGAATTTTGCTATCAAATGAAGAATGTGTGTAAAGAAAAGACTTTAATGGACGATGTGGACCAACAAACCGTGCCCTAACACTCTTATTTTTCTTAAACTATGTTATCCTATCGGGACTTATTTTGATTTTTTAATAACTATTTAAAATTCAGCATATTTATTCGACTTCTCATAAGTTTTATTTTGAGAAATTCGTAAAAACTTTTGCTTGATTGATACAACTATATGTAGCTTGCGGCCACCCCTCGTTTTGGTCATCCGCGTGTGGTGCACGCGATGCCCACTTGCTAGGATCGGTCATGCCAGAGTGGCGTAATGAACACCCCCGCGATGCGAGGTAACAGTATTCTAGTGGGCCCAAAACCTAACTGACGCCAAGTACGGCCAAACCTGACTATTATTATCCGTTACGCCACTGAAAATTACTCTCACATTCCTGGTACAAAAACAGCATTCTTTATACTTACAAAATATCGTATACTTGTTTTCAGTAATGCATAATCAGTGGCGTAACGTACACCCCCGCATTGCAGGGGGCCTAAAACCTGACTGACACCAAGTACATATTTGGGTTTGTGGCCCAAAACCTGTCTTTGCAGAGGGGCCCTAATATTCTCAGTCACGCCACTGTGTATAATACTTGTATTGCATAAAAATATGCAACGTTTTTAAGTATATTGTAAGGCATTAAATACTCAGTTAACTTTCTAAGGGATATTAAAATAATCATTTTATTTTTATAAGCTTAAAACCGTTATATATCACTTGCTGAAGCAAGACCAATCAGAATCTAGTTAATTATTTATCCGGGGACAAAAATTCGTTATTTCCGGAGTATGGAACAAATAGATATTTTGATGCAAAACAATAAATGTAATTTTGTTAAAGCTATATTCATCACATATCATAAACCATTTTCAGATAGTATAGCATTTATACGATGGGTATCGTGAGACTTGTTACTAAATTAATCGTAATAGGAACTTAAATTTTGTTATTCTTAAGATTTCTGTGCGTAGTCACCATCTAGAATTAAACATTTCTCCCAGTGTTTATTAACCTTTCGAAGGTCTTTATTCTAGAATTCAGTAGTTAGCATCGAAAATCTCTTAAATTATGCCAGTTGTGTAACTAGTTCTCCTATTCGACAATGAAGAACAGGACAAAAGTGGAAGAACATAGCGGACGTGGTAAAATTTCACTGCCTCATCGCTTTAATTCTTCAACCGCACCTCGAGAACAGTGAGGAGATGCATATTTGGGAAGAGGGCGAACACCTTTGGTGATCATACCAGCCATTTCTTGATCAGAGAATCAGGCAATTCGTTCAGCATTACGCAGTTATAGGCACTAGTGATGGTCCGGGACGTCTTAAGACTTATTGAGGTCCTGGGCTCCTATGCAAAGGGAGGGCCCACCTGTGACTTTTAAAAGTAGACAATACATAGTATACGCTGTTAAATACTCGAACATACGATGACCCGTAACCAGGGACGTCTTAAGGCATTGGCCAACTGGTCCTTGACCGCCTTAATAAGATCAACCATCCGCCTTAATAAGATCATAACTCGAATAATTTCAACGGTCAAATGTTTTCAACGAAAAACTGAGAACTTCGGACAATATATATCAACTGGCTACATGCGATGACCGTCGTCCACTTGCAGGCCTTGGCCTACCATCATTACTCATTAGTCAAAAGGTGACAGTCGGTCGAGTCGGTTTGTACCATTGTAAATTATGCGCGTTTATTTGTTTCGGATTATTATTTGTACTAGTATTTGACAGAGTATGCTATGTAGTGTTTACTTTTAAAGCTTATTGGAGGGACCTATATTGGTGTAGGGGCTCAGGGCCTACTTTTGAGTAGGGGCCCAGGGCCTCAAGAAGTCTTAAGACGTCCTTGCCCGTAACAAATAAATGTGCGTGACTCACAATCTCAAAAACATAGGCATAAACCACCGGCCACTTTTCGTCTTAATGAGTAATGATGGTGTATGATGGTAGGCCTAGGCATGGTCGACATTCCTCAAATAATAATAATACAGTCTGACCACTGTTACCAATTGGCGTATAGTTCGAAATTCCCAGTTTTTCGTATAATATTTTTGGGAATAACATTCGATCATAAAAATCATTTGGATCATGATCTTATTGAGGTCGAGTCGAGAACGAGACGAAGCCCCCATTAAGGTAGAAGCCTTGGGCTCAGTTAGCCCATATCTTAAGACGTCCCTGGTGATGGTCTGACTCTTCTCCAAGTAGACTTTTAAGTTGACTCAGACAGTCCTAAAAAACAAGCAGCAGGAGTTGAGATTAAAAGAACCTATTCAATAAAAGGTGCAAAACGCTTAAGACTTTGAACCAGTGAATGATGATCAATTTTTAAAACTCTGATTAAACTTTAAATGCAATAATGTTTTCTGTTGTCGATGCTTGTATGAGTGCTGCAATGTAAATAAAATGTGGGGGGGGGGGAATGAACTTCCTATCAGATAGGCAAGCCGACTTTTGATATTTAGATCATTGCGATTTAACAAGATTCAAAGATTTAACTTATAAGAAATCATTTTCCCCCCAGATTCTGCACTTTAGCTTTCTTAATTCGCTGTGCTTCCACTTCCTACTTTTCTCTCTGGTCCCTGGATCATAATGTTAGATTTAAGATTCAATCATAGCTACTAGGTGACCAAAAAAATCTTCATCATGCTCAAAAAGATTTAACATCTCCATTGATAAGTTCCACTGTGTTAACTTCTGAAAGAGAAATCGGTAATCGTGAATCCCAGCCGGCTGACACCTGACATGTGCAGTTCTTCGTCAAAAAATTTTCACAATCAGCTATAACTAAGATCAGTCTTATTCATGATCAACTCACTCTTTCTTCTCTTTGGCAACATCATCAAAGAGTGGGGATCTTCTACGTACTTCTGGGAGATTGTCTGTGATAGCATTTTAATGACTCTAATAATAAATCATAGAACAAACGAGAGATGAAGAGGCTGTACAAATCTGGGACACAGATTAGTTTTTTTTAAAAAAATTATCAGATATAGATTAAACATATAATATTTATGTGTTTCTTTGCCCATAATGAATTGGCTCCTTCAGATATCACTATAAATCTATGAGAACTAAGATATAAATAAATTTATGCATCTCTCCAATATACATGTTTTCATTATCGTTGACTTGAATAAACCTCAGACAAAAAGTAATAAAAAAACTGTTGGTAATGGACCTTACAATTTTCAGCCAAGATCAAATGATGAAGTGAGAGATGATACATTTAAGAATTCGAACATCAGGCTCAACTGAAACTTTTATTTACTATACGCCCCATATCATGACAACTCGATTGCTGCAACCACGCCATGTTGTATTGATTGCCTTCGTGTGTAAATTTCAACTCGACACAAAGATAAAAGTGAACTACAGTGATTGGAAATTTTGACAAGGCTGAAAATAACAAATCAGTCGATAAAAGTTACATACTATTATCAGTCGCGTAACGAAGAGTATTAGGGCCCCCCTGTAAAGTCAAGTTTCGGGCCCCAAGCCGGATCTTACAAAGGATTGCAAAACTATAATATCAGGTCTCCACCCACCCACCCTACGCGATGCAGAGGTGTACGTTACAACACTGACTATTATACCCCACCCCATTTAAATAAGGGCGTTTTGAGAATATATCTTAATATACCTACACATTTCAATAAATAATTAATTTCGATATATTTAGGTTAACTGCTAATAATCACAAAAGTAAGAAATAGATAATTTATTCAAAAACTACACAGAAAACTTAAGAGTTAATTCAATTAAAAACAAAGTTACAATTTCAGTAAAAACAGCTCCATCTTGGAAAAGAAAGAAGAAATTAAGCTTTTATTAAATATTTCAATTTTAACTAATTTTGCATAGTTTAAAACATCGATTTGATGAATAAGAAACACCTTTCCTATGCAACTGTTTTATTTAGAATATATAATTACAAAACTTCTAATAATTTTATATAAGAAGAACACAAGTTTAATTTTTTAAGATACAATAAATTAAAACTGCTTTTTTTTTTAAATTTAGTTTTCATTATTTTTAGCATTTTATTTCTCTTTTGGTTTTTAATTAATATTTTGATCATGTCCAATACTAAATTATAAATTCTCTTTGATAAATATAATATTACAATATACAAAGTATGTTTGAATGTAAATGAAATAAAAGAGGCATTCTATTTAAATGTATTTTAAGAAATTACAAAAAAAAATACTTTTAATTTTTCGGAAGCATTTTTTTATTTTATTGAATCTGGATGCAATGGAATATGAAGCAGTAATATTTTCTTTAAAAATCAAACTCTAATTATTTGCATCAGTTTTTACATTAATTTACAAATGAAAACAATAGCCTTGAATGCAAGACAACTATATAAAACTTTTTTAAATGTTTTAATGCTTCAAATACACAATTAGACACCAAAACAGGAAACACATACATATGTAACATTTTTATGTATACATATGTACATACATTAAAAACAGAATATAGCTTTATAACATATTTATGTATATTTTTTTATGAGAAAAGACATTTATTTTATGGTTTAAAACATACTGAATGAATAACTTTTATATTCCCCTTTATCCCCTAAAAATGAAATTTTTAGTGGAAGAAAGGAAAAAAAATATAAAACTAACAGTTATGAAACACATAATTAAGTAATCTCATTATATAAACATTCTTAAATTGCAAAGAATATAACTTAAAATAAATGACTAGAAATATATAATCAGTCCATATTTATAAAAACAATACATTCGATAAATATTACACAAAAAATAAGTAAATTTAAAATATTGCAACCTTACATCAAGACTAGATATAATTGGCATGAAAATGAAGTTTGAAAAATATCTGTGAAACCATTTTCTCCCTAAAATCCTCATATTAAAATTTCATTATACATTTTGAAACATGTAAACACAATTTTAATTTGGTATACATAATTAATTAACAATAAAAATACATTTTCTTTCTACATAACAGTGTAAAATGGACGGAAATTTTCACAGTTACTTCAAAAATATGTATTTAAACTTATTATAATTATATATGTAATATACAAATTTCTCTGCAGTTAAGGTACATTAAATTTATCAAATTCCTGTTAATGGACGGGTACATCACATATAGAAATTGTTGATTGTAATTTATAATTAATTACAATTAAATGTGAGTTATTATTAAATGTAATTCACATGAGACTGTTTACAATTAAAACTCAGAATGATAAGCATTTTGCATTAAAAGAACTTATTCATATAGCACATAAAAGCACAGATATATTATCAATTCATTTTAATATTGTAAAAAAAAATAATCAATACTAAAATGTAAAATAGAATTTTTTTTTAAAAAAATCAATTTTTAAATTAAATATATCTAAAAACACATTCACACATAAAAATTAATTAGAGAATTATACTTCAAACTTCTTTCTGCATATAGATATTTTAATTCATTCCCAAAGTTTAGTACATATAAAGTAACTCTACAAAACATATTCATATTTTACCTGTTATAACAATTATGCTGCTAGTTTTTAATATATTCCTACCCTTGTTGCAAAAAGACAAAAATCTGACACATTTAATAAGTTTCTGAAATTTTTTAACTTCTTTAATATTGAAACACTGAAGTTCTTATTTATATTCAAATCAGTTTTTGTTTTCTTTTCTTGTAAATATGGAATTTATCTTTCAGTAGATTTAGAATGTGTCCTACTTGAATAATGAATCTAGCAAAAAGAAATCATAGATAACTGAATTGCACTTAAAGATCCACCTCCTCAGATTTTATTATAATATTAATTATGTATTATTTAATTACGCACATTATTAAAAAAATTACAACACACTATCAAAATTACTATGTGCATAACACCTAAAGGCAAAACACAATGTTACCAGCAAAGTCAATGAATACTTTTTAGTAAAAAGAAATTCATTGATTTGTACTTAAATACATGAAGCATTGGGAATGTGAAAATATTATGATTCGTTATGAATAGAAAAGGATCCTATCAATTTTACATTAATACAAAATACAAATAAAATTAATTATATCTCGATAACTGTCCAATGATACCTTATTATAATGCCAAAATATGACATTTCAAAAGTACAACACAGTAACAAAAAACTATTAAGAAAGAACATTTTAAGATAGTATTATTTAAAGAAATTTTACGGTAAATATTCAACATATAAAGCTTGTTCCAGCTATTGAACAAATCTTTCTAGCTCAGTCTTTCACCCACATTAAAAGGCTAATAAACAAAAATATAAGCAACACCAATTTAGAGTGAGTGAGAGTTATATTAACGTCACACTATAAAGCACAATACAAGGGCTATTAGCAAGGGATTTCATAATTTTGAATGCCAGTCAAGTAATGAGGCTGACACCGAAGCTGGCAACCCTTTTCTAATTGGCATAACACACCAACAGAAGGACATTGAGCCTCGAGAGATTTAATGTGCAAAGGCAAGTTTTCAGGGGCACCAGGACTTAAATCCATGACACATTGACCACAAATTAGTTACTGAGGCAACAGCATCAATTTAGAAATAATGGTATCTCAAAACTTAAGCAACGATATTAATACAATACAATACAATACTTTTACTGAAAATTTGATAATCAGAAATTTTTCTTTTAAATTACTGAAGGTATATTTCTCTTACCTGATTGTATGTTTTTTATTTTATTTTATATACCTACAATTCCTATATTTTAGTTCATTTTTTTTAGCATTTCAATAAAATTTTGACTGCTTATTTCTATTTTATAACCTTGAGACACAAAATCCTTTCTATTTAATAATATAAACATGTTTTTTAAGGTAAATTTCTTCAAGTACCATATAAAACTTATATTTTATCCATATATATTTTCATTCAATACCATTTGCAATAGCATGATGACTCAAAATCAACTGAATTTTAAATTGACAACTTCTCTGTAAAAGGTAATAATTCAATTTATACGATTAATTAAGAAAGAAAACATGTAAAATGAAATGAAATTCAAGGAGAAAAGTAAATAATGTATAAAATAGCTCTAATTTTGACCAATGGCACATAAATTTCTCTTGATTCTTCTTAATTTGATTTTTTATTAATGTTGCACTACTCTAGAGCTATCGGCAACAGATTTCATAATTTTGAGCCTTGATCAAGTGACGAAGAGGACAATTGAGCTGGCACCCCAATCTTCAAACTTTCATGCCACATCAAAGTGAGGACTGATTTAACATGCATCAGCCCCTGTATGTGGAAGGTTTTCAGTGGCACAAAGACTCGAAAACTCCTGATTTGACAATAGCAGCCCCAAGTTTGGAATAAAGACCAATCAGCTACTGCATCCTATTTTTTTTTTTTTGGTGTGTATCCTAATCTAAGTAAGCATTTAATTACAAATTAATTATTTTTATGATCATTTTGAAAAAAAAAACTCCCAGCACTCTAAATTTGAATTACACATAATCTTTTTCATTTTATGCAGAGATTTTAACAAATGAAACAAAGATTGATTAAGTAGAATAAATGCAACAATACTGATAGTGCTGAAAGTAAAAAAAGTTTGTGATAAACTTTTCCAACTAAAAACTATGATTTCCATCTCAAAACTATGCTTTTCTCAAGGATCATTTCTACACTGTGCTTTGGATTAATAATACGGTACTATTAACAGCTTAACTAATATTAGTCATAAATTTTTAATGACTAAAAATTTATATCAGACTATAAAGCAATATGGTTTTACAGAATTTAATGCAAAAGAAAAAAAACCATTTCCACTATGCAGAGATGCAAGAGTGATAATATTCAAAGAAATTAAAATAATGTTTCAAAAAATGTCATTGTCAATTTTATGCATATGAAAAAAGAAGAAATCATTTTTATAGTACATAAAAACTTAAAAATTTAAGAAACTAGAAAGCATACAAAATTGGGTACTTATCAGTTATAGGGATCATCAAATCTAATGTGCACAAAACGCACCACATTCAGGTCTATGCTGATTGCTATCTTAAATAGGTGGCGTTATTTTCATATATCAACAATTTGTTAGTAGTGGTTAATTTGAATTTATAGAACTATTTTCCTTCTCTTATTCGGGTTAGTTTAATAAATATAGGAACCAAGAAATAAAAGACAGTAAATCAAATTCTGGCTCATAATGATTGTTAATATTAATATGTATAGTTAAAATGAAACTCCATTGTAATTTAACTTTTTATCATTATGTTCATATGCATATAATAGCCGATGTAATATCACACTGTTCATGTTGGCAAGAAAGCAATCACCAAATGATCCCTAGAATCAAAAAGTACCAAAAATAATTTAATAAAAAATGAATGTACACCATAATTACACTTCCTTTTGCTAAAAAACAATTATATTTCATAGCAATAATTCCCAAATTTGTAGCAACTATTCAAAATGCTAACCATATACTATATATTTGTAATTAATACCATTTAACACTTGTTACAGCATTATAAAGTAAAAGGGGGAGGGGGTCACATTTGTCATGTTACATAATCCTTTAGAAAAATCTTGATCCTTAAAAAAATTTGTGCCATTTCCACAACATAGATCATCCTTAAGGTGGTGAAAAACAAAAGCTCGCAAGATAGTTTTGACTTTTCCCTACAACAAATCGCTTAATCTCCATCAAAACTTGATAAAAATGCCATCCTAATTTTTATTTTGAACTATGCTTCGCAACTGATCGCTAAGCCATTCCACTCCCTCACCGAGGCCTTCTCCAGTTAAAGCATTGCTGGCACATATATGCCATGGTTTGTTTTTCAGACGATCTAATCCCAAGGCTTGACTGACTTTAACACTTGACAGAGCTTCTCTAAGATCCATCTTATTTGCAAAAAACAGAATGGGAATATTTCTATCTTTAATATCCTTATGTTGCAGCATCATTTCCAATTCATCTTTAGCAACAACCATTCTCAGAGCATCACTACTATCAATAACGAAGATTATACCCTGTGCTTCAGGATAATAATGCTCCCAGAGATTTCTATAACGGCCTTGCCCAGACATATCAAAGGCAGTGAAACTCAAATTTTTCATTCGGAAGCGATCAACATTAAACCCAACAGTGGGTACAATTTCCATAGATTTTTGCTCTTCGGGTTTGAAATGGTTGATTATAGTTGTTTTGCCACTGTTATCCAGTCCCACAATTAAGACATTGGCTTCTCTTTTTTTAATGCCCAAAAAATATGCTAATTTATCAAATAGACCCATTTTAGATGGATGAAACTCTTCGATTATTACAGTAACAAATTCAACTTTTATTTTTCAATTCAATACTCGTTGTCTTAATCCTTAGAAAATCTCCGATTACTTTCAATAATCAAGTTGGAGTAAATAAACATAAACATTTTAAGTTATAAGTTTAGCTGTAGATTGACTGACGGTCTTGCTATATCTTGAGGATAGTGACAGATAAAAGGAACAAACAAGGCCGGACGTGTAATGCGCAATTTCGTTGGCAGCACCTATTCCTATAATCTACAAACAAGGATGGGTTACTTTGATATTTTTGGCCTCTTTTTGAAAATCGCCAAGTTCATCGTTGGCTTAATTGAACTTACTAAAATCATTCTTGCTATAGCGCTCGTGCTGGAAGGTTCGTATATAAAATTCTAGCGGGGAGATTTATTGATTAGGTATTTTATAACTTTGAATTATAATGTTTGATTGTTACATTTTTTTGCAGTTTTTATATTGTATCAATTTCCTGTTAAGTTTTCCATCATTTTAACATATTTGCTGATTTATGGAATTTCTAACTTATGTGAACAACTAAAAACTTTGATTCATAATTTTGAATTATTATTATTTTACTCTTTTTATATTGTATTTTTATTTTATTTTGTGCTTTGATTTGATGTAATTAACATTTTCCGTTCATCGACTTTCTAGCTTCTGCCGTGTAAAAGCTCGATTCTCCGATCACGTGAATGTAAAAATTTTATGCTTTGATTATTTATAATGTTTTAATAATACGTTTTAAAATTTCCAGGTATTTACCATTGTAGTAGATTCATTATTTTTTTAGTTCCTGCTGGGTGATTGCCCCCTTGGCGGATCTCGTGAGTGTAAAACTTTTTCTTGTCGTTAAATCGAAAGTTCTATTGATTGTTATGAAAAATTAATGTAAATATATGAGGTAAATTGTTTGGCTAAATTTTTAAATGATTGTGAGAATAATAATAGAAAATATAAATTTTCTGGAGGTGTTCTTGTAAAAGAAGGGTGCCCTGCTAGGATCCTACCAAAGGTAATAACACTATTCTTAATAAGAAAATACATTTATTTAATTAAAGTAAGAAAAAAATCATTATTGGAATGCATTATCTATTGCAAAAAATTTTATACGAATCACATGTAAAGATCTACACAATATGTTGAGATTTAACTTTCCCTTAACCTTTTCCATATCATGAGGGAAATTGTAGATTTAGATATTTAACACATTTGCTAATATGTGAAGCTTCCTAGACATATAAAAGAAAAACTAGTTGTATAGAAATATCAAAGATTCTATATTCCAATTATTAATGTAATATCTTGGTAGAATCACTCTTTATAAAGACTATTAAGGGATCAGTATAATATATTTTTCAAAGCATAATCAAGCATTTCAACTGGTTTATAAAACTTGTATAAGAGTTCATTAAAGCTAATCTTGAAGTGGGTATTGAAAAATCTTCAGTATTAGAATATGTATTCGGTTAATAGAAGTTTAATTGTACTTGACTAATAAGGAATGCTTTACTCTGTTGCTCGTGTTATTACTAATAAATTAAATACAGGAAATATGTATTGTGTTTCAACATTCTGAGAGAAAGGGTGCACAGTTAAAAATTAATTGCATTACGCCTTCAATGCACTTGGAAGAAATGATTAAATGATCTTGTTTTCCAATTTTGAAATGCGAAGGGAAATTTCTCTAGTACCTCATTTGGAAGGAATAAGTTCAATCAGATGTAAACAAATAATGGAAAATTTTAAAATTGCATCGACTGATAAAAAGCCTGCTTTCAATAAATATTTTGATGATAATTATTGTAATTGGGCCTACTAATAGTATAAGTCACATCATCTATACTTCTGCATGCCAATACTGATAAAAACATATATTGCTAATCTATTCACAATACATGAATGTCCAATTATTTTAAAATGAAAATTTAACTGTTAGCAGATAGTTTGTTGAAAATACAGCATTACACATATTTAGCACATTATAGAATTTTAAATGGTACTCTCCCCAGTTTATATCCTCACAACCTATTTCCATTTCAAAATGAATTGAAGATTCCTGACAGATATTTATGACCAGGCAACAAATTCTTGGTTTGTAAAATCGTGGACTAATGGAGATGTATTTTATGTTGTTAAAAAGATTATGGTAGCATTTCAGAAAGAGGCTATGTGTGTGTGTGATCAATGCCATTACAGGTGTGTAAAATTATCATGTTCGGCTTGGTATACATGTGAATGCTCAGATAATCATGCACCACGTAAACATATTAAGTTCATTCTTAAATTGTTTGAGAGATTCCATGTTGTTGAAAATGTTGAACATACTTCTTTCCATATCTCAGATAGAAAGTGTGGTATGGGGTCTTCTGCCAAAGAAATATGTAATGACATAAGAAAAACCAGGAGACTGAACTTCTACTTGTAGTATTAAATTGTTTATTGCAAGGTAAAATAGTTCAGGAACAATTGTCTCAACATGCAATTCAGTAAAAGAAAGGTAAAAAGTAATTACTAAAGAATTATTTACCTGATCCTCTTGTACCTACCTCCCAATCAGCATTTAAACTAGCAGTAAATATTTAGGCCAACTATTGGGGATATAAAAAGGAAAGCTCTGAAATGTTCTTTTTTTAGTTGTCAAGAAAGAAAACATTCAAGCTCAGGCAAGTCAGCATTACTCAATTCAAAAGCTATTTGCAAAAAAAAAAACTTAACTGTATCTTTAACACCTGATATATGCTTGTAAGTGGAGTTGTTTTATGTTTTCCAAGACATTTAGCTATGTTTTTATGGGGTAAAGTTGTTGTATATTTTTATATCAGATGAAAAGGTAAGTAATTATCAAAAATGACCAAATTTTTGTCACAAATGGCTTTATGACAGTATATTACAAGTATATAATTTAAAAATCATGCAGGATAGAGATTCCATTGCATTTGAATGTTACCACACAAATTTTGGAAAGTGATGGGAATATGGTAATTTTTTATATCATTAATTCTTAATAAAATTTTAGGCAGAAAAATTGATTTATACTTTTGGAACATACGAATTTAGAAATTACATGTATACTTTTTGCAGGTAAGTGTTTAATATAAAATATATAGAATCGGGTGATGTTAATGCTTGCTATCAATACAAGCAAAACTATATACTAAAGTAAGTAATATGTTTTAACTTATGTGTAAATAATTCTTAATAATAAATTATTCATCATTTTGATAATATTTGTGCTGTTTGTTATACAGGAATAGAGCTTGAAAATCTGCCTTGCCTATATAGAAACAGGTATTTCATCCATATGTTACATTTCATGGGTGATGAGGAAAGTGGTACTGAAAGTAATGATATAATGTGATTGTCTTTTTTATGGTATAGATGAACTAATAAGGATTTATTTATTTTTTTGTCCAGTAATGGACCAGTTTTTGATATACTATTTGTTTTATAAATACTTTAAATAGTTTTAGTTTTACAGGTTGCTTTATATGTGTTCAGTGTATCAACCAGATGAATGAAGTAAATATTCTTACATCTCTGAAAGTCTTGAATGACTTTTTAAGATCAAAAAGTGCTAGATGGAATTTTCAGCTGTGGTGACATATACATTATAATTGCATCACAGTTGTGAAAGACTTTCTAAAGCATTAAAGATTGTGTAGTGTAATTAATTATATATATATATAGTAAGTAATATTTATATGATGGGAAATGCAATACAAGTTAATATTTTATTTAGTTTTAAAAGCAATCAAATGTCTACTTTTTTTAAGACTGTCAACAATATTAGTTACACAACACTTTTTAATACAGTAGGTGTAATCCAAAACCATTTGAAAAATACAATGGTTTGTGCAGAAAAGTAGCTTAAAAGGTGGTGCATTCCATCTTATGTCAAAGCGGTACAAGTAATAAATTTTTCTTAAATCGAAAAACCTTGTATAGTTGATTTTTCATAATTTTTACAAGTTCCATAAGTAAACAATCATTAGCTGCATAGTTATTTATATTAAAATTTTAACATTTACATGCAACATAAATACATTTAAGAAAAAAAACGTTTAACAGTACATGTTTTGTAAAGAGAATTAGGAAACTGTATTTCTTTTTTTTTAAAGGTATAAAGTATTCATTCAGTTTTGAAATCCTAGAAATATTATGTAAGTCAATTATTACTTTGCTACTGATGCAGCGCTACAATTACTTCATTAATTTTACATATTATGACTTACGCAGGTTCGATTAATTTAACTTATGTCTGCATCATATTTAGTGGTTAGTACTTTAAAACTCAATTAAAAAACAATGAGATTAAATTCGTTTATTATGTTTAAAACACATTACTAGGTTAAAATAAATACATTATTAATTTTATGAATAAGATTATTACAACATTCCACTTATCTGAAACGGAGGCATGGAGCTGGGTGGTACTTGGACGGCCTAAATTCAACTCTCTTAATCTGAAATCATGGCAATCGGTCTTCTGCCAATCTGTAAAATCTCTGTCTAAATCTCTGTAAATCTGTGTAAAATCTCTGTAAAATCTGCGTAAAATCTGCCGAGAAATGTCCCGGTTCCTCCTTTTAAGTGGAGGCAAATTACCCCCTTTTTCATCCGCACGCACTTTGGTCCTGCCTAGCCATTGGTCAGGAACCAAGCGCAGAGTCACAAATTTCGCGACGACTCTTCCAAATTATGAGTTCATTCAACTTTGCTGACCAGCCGTTGTGACCCCCTCAACTAAGGAATGCGACAACATCCTGTCAACAAGAAACAAGGGGAATACACACAAATTGCATGTGTCTTAGGGACCATCTTAAAACCCGATCAGCATCTAAGCCTTCCAGCCTCCAAGCCACCCATCACTCCTCCCCCCTTTCAGACTCACAAACACCTGGAAAGAGAGAGAAAAAATTAACACATATTTTGCAGTAGACATACAAAACTGAAATGGGAGTGATTGAATGACAATAGTAATAGTCCAACAGCGAGCCGGAAATGGATCTTCTTGACACGATGAAATCTTGGAAAAACAACTGCAGGAGAGGAAGAAAAAAAAACTGGAGGGGGAATCCTTGATCCCGACGATTGAGCCTTTTAATGCCAAGTGCAGTAGGAAAAGGCGGAAGTCCCTCTTTCTGTTGTGAAGGTGAAGAAATAACGACAATTATGTCCTGTCGTTTGACGAATTGAAGAGGGGTGAAAGACACCACGCTGGAAGAATGTAGCCGCCGTAATGGGTAGCATATTGTTGAATTCTCTTATTGACTTCGCGGCATTGTAGGAACCTTTAAACGTTTGTCTCCTCTGCTCCCTCGTGTTGGAGGTCGTAAATCGTGACACCTGATGAATGTGGCTGGCCTGTCATCCTGACGCCATGGCGAAGGGGAAAATTTTCCCTTCCTGTTGTCCGTGAGTTGCATTCCAGCTCGACCTTAATGAAAAAAATACTCCCAAAAGAGATTATAATAAGTGCGGAAATGTTCTACACACACAACACGTGAACTCATTATTTCCATTTCACTTTCTCCCTCCCACTAACTTCTTGACCGGCAGGGACTTTCGTTTGAATACCACACCGACCATCCCCTGCCTTCGTTTCTGCCAAGCAAATGTAGTACAATAAAACGTCTTGTAAAGAAAAAAAAATTCATAAAATTCGAATTTTGAGATGAGATCTGGGCTACCGCATAATTTACACAAAAGAATTGCACTCACGAAAACATTGTAACAGTATAATTGTGTACATAACACAGCAGTGATTAATATGTAATATAAATAAAACAAGTGATATATATATATAAAGATACAAGAAGTAAATACTTAAAAAATTGATTGTGACACAGATTTTGGCGCG